>WOVY01004003.1:287500-491411 GCA_013436015.1 Rhipicephalus annulatus
GCGTGGCCGTACGTTTCTCACTAAGACAGTGATACGGCAAGATAACAGGAAGGCCTTTGTGTTAGGTGTAACGCAGTGACACAGCCACCGGTCCCGGTGCGTAAAACTGCCGGATCTTACAGTATGCGGCCGCATTGCTGTGGCGACAAACAAAAGTCACACAGTGGTAAGCAGAGGTAAAATATTGATAGACCCACCTGATATGATAGGTATACATCTCGAACACGCAAATTTATCGAGTAAACGACTGGAGGTAAATGTATGTGAGGTGATGAAGCGCATTAATTGATAAGCTACAGGCACACGACTCGTGAACTTCGTTGAGATCGTCGAACTCAAGTTCGCGTTCGGGTTTTATTGTTCCCAAACTTAACTGCGAACGGCGAACAGGGAAATGGAGAGGAAGCCGACTCAGCTACTCAAAGAGAGGGTCGCAACGCTTGCCTATATTGTTTTGTTTATCGGAATGAAGGATTCGGGAAGACACCACCCTATAGCGCTTCGTACGCATGCATAATTAGCCAGCAATGCTGAAACACGTGGGCCCACTGTTTATCTCTCGCTCGATTCCGAGGATCCGTTAAAGTATTTCTCAATTATTGGTAACGTCTGTCCAGGAGTCCTAATTGGTGTTGGCCGCTCGCGTCTACCTTTATTTATGTTTAGTGGACCAGTGTGGCTTGTTCATGCTCTGCGGCACACACACGCCAGCTGGTTTGGGTTGCGTAAAGCGGAGGATTCTTTGTTTCACGTAGCCAAATAAAGCTTTTTGTCTATAGGAGTTGCAATTGGAAAACAATGAATACGGGAAAAAGAAACAAGTTGACAGACAATAAACACTAGGGATAAGCAAAAGATAGGTTGGTTCTCTTCGTTTATTCTTCACCAACGTCTAGTTAGGTTGTGCACTATTAACACCGGGACGCCGAGAACAAATGCGATTGTTTCGCGAGACTTTATTATTGCGGCACGAATGAGCTATACGGAAATCGCGCCTTTAGAGGAGTCGAGAGTAAAGAACAGAAAGCGGTGAAGCGAAGTCACGTGGCCCGAGCAATTACATGGAGCACTGTATCAACAGTGCGATCTGCTTATGCTGCTGCCTTTAAAACAGATAAAACGAAAGGGGAAGAAAAGAAGAAACAAGTAAAGATCATGGGAATAGCACACAAAAAAAAGCGATAACAATAAACATGGAGCGCTGAAAAGACGGTCTTACGCTGCAGTTCGTGACAACCAGTTCGTAGGACAAAGAAAAAAAAGAACGAAAGAAAGAGAGAGAGAAAAAGAAAGAAAGGAAGAACAAAGAAAGAACGGAAGAAAGAAAAAGAAGGGAGAAATGTAGAAAGAAGAAAAAAATGAAACAATGACGAAAGGAAGAATAAAGGAAGGAAGGAAGAAATAAGGTAACGAGGTAAGAGGGAAAGAAAGAAAGACGGGAATAAACAAAACAAACAAATAAAAATTGTCCCCGTATCTGCACGTTACACTGCAAACGTCGTCGGAAGACGATAGTCTTGCGTCTGGAGAGAGTGTACAAAACGTTTATTTGATGATCTGTGCAAGAAAATCGGTGAACGGTATTCTGGAGGCGCTGCGTTGGGGTGCCTCGAGCGCGAAGCGGTGGCGAGCGAGTGCGTCAAGTCACGTCACACGTGAGACATCAGCGCTATCTGGCAGTTATCTTGGAAAACGAAGCGTGGCGTGCGCGCCCACCTCAGAGGTGATGAGGTGTAGAACGCAAGGCGACGGGTAGGTGCCACCATCGTGCCGTCTTAGCAAAGCGTTGGAAACGCTTACCTTTTCGTGCAAGCGTTGCATCGCCAGCGCAGCGTGATAAGTGCTACGGTCCTTAGAATTACTTATGTATGCCTTGTCTAGTAAAGCGACACACATACAGAATATTGACGTGTTGGTATGGTGCCTCAGATGTACGCAATAACTACTTTTTAATTGACAATCGCACATGTATGAACGCTAAATCTTAAGCAATATTGGTGGGTACTGCGGATGGGGTCGGCCGTTTGAACTATGGTTTGGTGCCGTTTGGGGTATCGTTGAGGGAGTACAAACAGACAGGCCAAAAGAGCTGCCAAGTCTAGGAAAATTTCCCTGGATGAGTGGTATCACCTTTCTCGTGTAAGGAGCTCGACGTCTCGGGACGGATTTCAGCTCTCCCACAGTAGATTACCCAGTACTCTAAATCGTTAACAACTTTTTTTAAACACACAGACCAAACTTTTTGCGTCGAAGGTCCCCAAGAAAGACTACTGTCTTTAATAAATTGTACCGAAAGCTAAGCATCGTTCTCGCTCGGCGTCATTTTCTGTGTCCGCTTAGCAAGTGGTTGCGTCGTTCGCTACTGCGCTCCAAGCAGCGCCCTCTGTTCAGTAGTGGTACCATAGAGAAACATGGTGGCGCTGTTGTGGCGTGTTGCGACCGTTTCGCTAGTCTAGGCGACAGACGCTGGACCCGGCCATCCCTCTATATGTGCCCCTTCCGTTGTATACGTTCTTTTCTTTTTCATCTTCTCGTCTCCATTCCACTTCTTTAGGCTTCGCTGTCTGGCTGGCCAGAGAGTGTCGCAATGCTTGGAATGAAAGTATAGAAGTGATGCAAGACCGAGCTCGTATAAATATCCCGCACGAAACCCCAAAGAGAGATGGCCGTGCAACAAGAAAAATAAATAACGAAGAGGCGTAGGTGGCGTCAGAAAAGAACCGGGCGAGCTATAGCTTGATGAGCGCGCCTGCAGAATCTCAGCGTCTCGCTCCGGAATGTGTAAACAGCCCGGCGCTGCTTGCTTCCGAGGAAGGGCTAAAGGGAGGGTGGAGCCGGGGAATCACTCGCTGTGTAGTGGTACGAGAGGCGAATGGATCGTCTCGTCTCGTTTTCGTCTCCGTCTCGTCTCCGGAACGGACTCCCGAGCGAGGTTGTGCCATAGAGATATAATCGCAATGTCCTCGTTTAGCAGCGACGCCTCGTCATTCTTTCCTGTATAGCCAGGATGTTCACTCTCGATCAGTGCGTTTTTTTTATAGAAGATTGGGCTTTTTTGCTTTCGATTTTAGTTGCGTGCACTGTGGGGGACAGAAATCCTATGCTCGGGCCTTGATTCGGATGTCCGCTTAAGTAAGCGAAGTGGCAAGGGAGTGGTGACGTGCTGGAGACTTTTGCCAATTGTTGTGAACAATGGCGGTATCTTCAAGGGGTTCGCCGTAAGTGCACTAAACGTACTGAGAAACCTGTTGAGGCTCGCGCAGAAAGACAACAAAAATAAGAAGGAGATAGTAAGGATTGCAGATCACAATATATTACTTTACACCTGATCATAACGAACAAAATGGTTGGCCACTCGGTGATGCCTCGTTTCAAAAGGGATGTCGAAAGGGGTCGCCACCACCATAGTCATCGCTATCCTCATTACGCATTCTGTAATCTCGTATTCCTTGAATAGGAACGCTCTTTAAATCACATGACAGAGCTCCTGTCAAAAATGCACGTTCGAAGCGGGGTCTCCCCTGCATCTCCTTTGGGCCTAAATAACGTTTAAAACAACAACAACAACAACAACAACAACAACAACAACAACAACAACAAAAACAACAACAACAACAAGCAAACTGGTGGCCGTTTCCTTGGCTCCCAAAAAATCCCTAAACAGGGGTGCTCTGCTCGAGCCACAATCCGTGTTTACAGATTTTTTTCATCGCAAAAAGCTTCCGCCTTCTCCTTCCTGTCGTTTTTCGCGTGGCCCATAAAGCCATTTAGCGACTTCGCGACGACGTGGGTTATGAAAAGCAAGTGAACAAGCGAGGAACTGCCCCGAATAATTATTCTCGGAAAAGAAGTGGAATCATGGGTGGTATTACGGATGCCCTGTAAAAATGCATGGTTTCGGGCTTCTCAGCAGATAGTATTTCGTGGTTGAGGTAAGTACGGTCTTATGAGTTTTGTTTCGTTATCTCTGTCGCTCATATCTACTCGAATATTTGGAGAGCTTTTCAATGCCACTCTCTAAGCATCCCTTCATTTATATGCGGAGCCGTCATGCAGTCTAATTTCCTGCTGGACTTACGGTGGACACGTTAAAAGAAAAAGAGCTTTCACTGTATCTTGGAACACCTCTAACAATGGACGGATTGAGCTTAGGTTATGGTTAAGCAAGTGTAAGAACCAACGGAACAGTATTGAAATACGCTTTTGAAAGGACAGCTATGAATGTCGTCTGGCCTGTAGTACATCTTGGAGCGACGCTGAGCATCGCTCTATTACATACAGCGCCGCTTTTTTTTTTCTTCTTCTACTTATTCTTCCAATGTGAGCAGAGAAGTACGGCCAAGCCCGTTTCACTTGTAAATCAACAGAAATCGCAAAAAAAAAGGACGCGCAGAAAATGTTTTTTTGAAGCAACAACCATCCTCTCAGAGATAACGAGTTATTGTGCGGCTGCACGCAGCAGCCGTCGCGTTCTACGCCTTTGCGGCGGATTCGTTATTCTTCTTGATGTTACTGTTGGTCGTACTGCATCGCCATAAATGTTGCTGTGTTAGTGAGCTCTTCGACGCTATCGTGTGAGAACAGGAGCCAACGACATGTTTTTTTTTATCTCGTGTTTGTTCTCGCAATAGAACAAGGCTATTTGGATCGAAAAGTGGTTAGAGTATCCGGCCTCGATAGAAACAGAATTAAGGATCGAAAGCTGTTGATAAAACATTACGAGTGAGAAAGTATAACGTTAAGGGCTAATTTTCTTTGTTAGGTACAATAATGATGAGAACTAACGGACAATAATGTCGGGCAAAGAATATGGAATGTTATTAGAAGTAATTGTAATTTAATATTGAAGAAAGAACAGTGGATGAAAGGATAACTTGCCGTGGGTCCCTGCCCACGGCAATCATTTTCGAAAGCTTTAGGACTCTGCTGTCGATTTGAGAGAACTGGTCTCTCAAATCGTTCGAATGTTTTACGGCACGTTTGGTCGCTTCAAAGACGTGCTCGTGCGTGCTTAAGCCGTCACATATAGAAAACTTCTGTGTAGTTATGTTTAACGTGCCCCTCTTACGTTCTTCATAGGAGGTTAGCACTGACGAAAGCGATGCGCGAGCACGCATGTATGGGACGTTATTTGCTGTCTGTCACGCGCATGACATCGCTATTGATGAATTGACGTCATACGGGCAGCTAACAATGCTACATGACGTCACACAGGCAGGCAAAAAAGTTCTATAAAGTCATTTAAAACTTTAGCTTTTCCTACAGATTTCTAAATCTTCTAAATCTGCAAAATTTTAGGACTGAGGAACGCGCACTCTTGTATACAGACAAGTCGAGTGGAGTCTTGAGTATTCACCATGGGCGAACAATTTCTAAATCTAGAACACTTGAGGACAGAGAGACGCACATTCTTGTATGCGAATGAAGGCTAAGTGTTTGCCATGCGCACCCACAAATATCTTCCCATGGCGTCTCTACTAAACCTAGTGTGTGCTCTGTAGTGCGGGGCAAGTGCGGTCCATAGAGCGAGTGCTGCCCCAAGACCATATCGCCGAGGCTATTTGGGACGGAAGAGAGCAGGAGTTTGTGCGTGTTTATTTGTGCCCCTTCGCTGATGACGCGCTAATTAGCGAGGACATTTTCACGCGGGCCGACCGCGCAGTATACCGCGCTAACGATAAGTGTAGGAATACGAAGTCGTTTGCGCGCGGACGACGCGATATGGAAGTCCTCCGAAAGAGAGCGAACGCGTCTCTACGTGCTCCTCCGTAATAATTGCGAGCAGTGGAGCGATCGTGTATGGACCTCGTCATCAGCCCGACCAGGAGTTGTCAAGTAGTGCTCGCTTCCGAGTCGCCGTCGAGTTCCGCTGACACCTTGAGTGTGTGAACGATGCTGTAGTCAGGGGCACTTAACGGGGAGTTATTTAAGCTTATATAAACGAGATGTTTTTACTGTGGCGTGGGGAACCACCGAGTAAGCACTTCTCGTTCCCGGGCGCCTTAATTTTATCCTACCTTGCACTTTGGCAAGCATAGAAGGAATGAAAAAAAATAAAGATGTCTCGTTCAATGCTCACCTTCATGTAGCTCCTTTGCACCGATTGACAAGAATCTTCGCACAGCAAGTAGTAGCGTTCAGCAGGTGAACCCTCCTCGCCCCGCCGCGGTGGTCTAGTGGCTAAGGTACTCGGCTGCTGACCCGCAGGGCGCGGGTTCGAATCCCGGCTGCGGCGGCTGCATTTCCGATGGAGGCGGAAATGTTGTAGGCCCGTGTGCTCAGATTTGGGTGCACGTTAAAGAACCCCAGGTGGTCTAAATTTCCGGAGCCCTCCACTACGGCGTCTCTCATAATCATATAGTGGTTTTGGGACGTTAAACCCCACATATCAATCAAGGTGAACCCTCCTCTATGGTTCGCGACAGGCATGTCCCCTCCTATTACTGATTGCTCGGCTCTATCCCGGTACGTGCTGCACAGATTTCTCGAGGGCGCGGTGTGGGTTGTGGGATGGGGCAGTCAGAATAAGCTTGCCCGAGAAATATTCAAAGAGTGTTCGAGTTTGAAGGGGTAAACTTTGAGAAAGTCTTTTTTTTTAAGCGACATGTTGGGTAGTGATGTGTACCAGATAAGGGTGCTGTGTTCGAGTACTACCACGTGACCGAGTGTGCGGGATCGGTGAAGGTCCTTGCGCTTTCTTTTCGAGGGGCACGTGCTATCATCTGCGTATTCGCGTGGTGTGCTCACGAACTTCAAGCTTGAATTCGAGCGTCATAACCGATTGACCGTCCTGCCTGGATCGACGAAATGCGGGATGTTTTCAAACGTCTAAGTGAGTTTTCCTATCGAAAACAGAGCTCATGGAAAGCGCGTTGGTTTACGTGTAGAATTCCTGAAGGTGGTGTGACGCAACATGATGTTAGTAAGACCTACTAAAGAGACTGAAGCTCCTTCAGAAACTTTCTGGAGGGATGAACTTAGGGCATTGTTTACATGGCGTATTAATAATAATTCTTGCCGTTTGACGTACCTAATGATGATGACAGACGCCGCATTGGAGGGCATCGAAAATTTCCACCGCGCGGGGCTCTTCACCTTGCACTGAAATCTGAGCACGCGGGCCAGACGCATTTTCACCGCGTGTGGCGCGTTTCCCTGTGTTTAGTACATGCGACAGTGTGGCATAGATTCAATTATTCCACAAGAAAAAAAGTGCTTATCTGCGAGGTTAACAGTCTAACATTTTGGCTATTTTAACCACACCACTTGTCACGGAAATCGTGACCCCACCCCACAACAACAACAACAACAACAACAACAACAACAACAACAACAACGAACAAACAAACAAACCAAGAACCCAAGAAAACAATAACAGGAACTTCTATATTGCTACATGAATGATGCTAAAGCAGTGTGGTTGACCTATAATATCTCGCGTAACAGTTGCTTCATCCTGATGCGGCTTCTTTGACGGTGCGCTCGTGCACGCAGTGCGACATGTTTTAGCGTCTCCAGCATTACGGCATGCTCGATCGCATTAGGGGTATATTGGCCTATCGGGAGATAGTAGCGAAATATTGCGATGCTTCGTCTAAACTCTCTTAAAACATGTTTCCTTCATGCTCGGCGAGTGTCCTTGCCGAAGAAAACATTTTTAATAATCAACATGTCCGCTACCAGGAACACACAAGTTTCAAAGTAATATAGAATTTGTTACAGTTACAATACAATACAATATTCTTGTTTGTTCATGTGAAAGTGTTTAATGTAGGGTTTCCATTAGAACTAACGAACGTCATTTCCGTCAAGGAAGCGACTTTTTTTTCTTGCCGCCACCAGATGGCGTAAACATTCGCATTGGTTACAACACTTCCCGATGCTCTAGCGTTCTCTAATAATGCCGAAAGTCAAAATGAAGAACAGAAGGCTTATGACTACTCAAGTTGAGAACAAATGATAATGACGTTTGCTTAGTCAAAATCAAGGTGATTTGGATTGAGTGTCTGGCATGGGTTCTGAGATCTGTGCTCTTACTTACAGGTGCACCAAAGAGTCTGCCTACTTTTTCGCAGCGGGGTCACCACACGACCTGGGCGTGACGGGTAAGATGCTTCGTATATTGAGCGGCATGAAAAAAAAAAGAAACATACAGACTATATATATATATATATATATATATATATATATATATATATATATATA
Organism: Rhipicephalus annulatus; assembly: GCA_013436015.1. Classification (NCBI taxonomy): domain Eukaryota; kingdom Metazoa; phylum Arthropoda; class Arachnida; order Ixodida; family Ixodidae; genus Rhipicephalus; species Rhipicephalus annulatus. The sequence goes on from WOVY01004003.1 coordinate 295,706, forward strand.
TATATATATATATATATATATATATATATATATATATATATATATATATATATATATATAAGGGAAATAGATGTATACCTAGTATACCTAAGGGCTCGTTTTTTCCATGTTTTGACACAATATGATGTTAGTAAGACCTACTAAATGTGGGTTGGGGGAAGGCAACTGTGATAGCTCAGTGGTTAGAGCATCGAACGCGTTATTCGGATGTCGTAGGTTCGATTCCTGCTCACGACTGGTTATTTTTTCACCCACTTTTCTTTCTTCTTATTTACATTACATTTTGTTCTAATAACTTTTCCTATACATTCCTTGGCATTATTGTCTGTTAGATCTCATATATATATATATATATATATATATATATATATATATATATATATATATATATATCTATATATATATATATATATATATATATATATATATATATATATATATACATAGACAGATATGCGCTTGAACAAGCAGAAGATAGCGGGCGAGATACGCTGTTTGAAGTAGTTAAAGTGCTACCTTCAGGTAGCTAAAGGTGGCATATATGCAGTAATTTAAACGCTGCTCTTTCCGGCAGAATCCAAGCTATTATGTCCTGTTGGAACTGGTACGTCTACGTGTCCTTTTCGAAGAGTCTTTCACACCACCGCGCCTCGCATCGGGGGTCTAGTGGCTAAGATACTCGTCTGCACTTCCTATGGAGGCGGGAATGCTGTATACGCCCGTGTGCTCAGATTTGGGTGCACGTTAATGAACTCCAGGTGGTCGAAATTTCCGGAGCCCTCCACTACGGCGTCTTTCATAACCATATGATGATTTTGGACGTTAAACCCCGCACGTCAGTCAGTCAGTCAATCAATCAATCAATCAATCAATCAATCAATCACACCACCGCGCTCTGCTTAGTTTTGATCTCGTATTCACTGTATCCTGCACGTCCAGTTGATAGAGGTGGACTCGGTCGGCCCTGTATATCTTACAAGCGTCAGTGATAGAAATAGGTGACATGGTTGAACATATGCGGATTTAGTAAAGTCGCTGGAATCATTCCGACTACAGCGACCGTGATAAAGGCATTCTGGCTTCGCGGGTATTTCCGTTTGAAATTCGGAACATTTCTTAGTCGCACGATGTCACGCTTCGGCGTCGGCGAAGTCCACACACCCACTGCGCATGCTCGGCTCGTCTCGCGCCTCGTGTCGTCTCCCTCGAAGGCTGGTGGTGTGCATATCAAGTGGCAGAGCGCGCGTTCGGAATTCAGCCAATTATATAGGCGCCTTCGCACTCCTCTCCCTCGAACGTGAGTGGTGTCGCGTTTGAAATTCAGTCAATGGCGCCCCCTCTCCATCCTGTACAACGATGGCACCAGGCATTAAAGACACACTTAAACTTTACACTCCTTGCCTCCGCTTCTCCTTCAATCAATATTAAGAACAATTAAGCATTCCCAAACCACACTCAATTACTCAACAATCACTCAATACCCCCACTATTCTGCGACGCATTTACTCGAATTCCCCCCGTGGGAAGATGCGGGCGCCAATTTTTCTATTTTTTCTGAGTTGGCCTCTCTTAACCACGCTCACTCACAGAAACAGTACGGACTTGACAGCTCACAGCCACAGAGAAACGTACACATTGTTTATTGATGATGATTGATTGATATGTGGGGTATAACGTCCCAAAGCCACCATATGATTATGAGAAACGCCGTAGTGGAGGACTCCGGAAGTTTTGACCACCTGGGGTTCTTTAACTTGCACACAAATCTGAGCACACGGGCCTACACAACATTTTCGCCTCCATCGGAAATGCAGCCGCCGCAACCGGGATTCGAACCCGCGACCTGCGGGTCACCAGCCGAGTACCTTAGCCACTAGACCACCGTGGCGGGGTACGTAGACATTGTGGGCACGGTCAACGCCTCCTAGAAAAACTATGCCTGGAACGTCGCTCTCTTTTCAATGAGGAGCCTCCTGCCAGCACGCAATCTCGGAGGCCATGCCTCCTGCCTTGTGTTGCGACCGGCCGCCGCGTGAGACCGCTCGCCTCCGTACCGCTCAGTCACGTGACATTACCGTACTGCTCTGTCACGTGACAAGACGGCTGCTCGGAGGCAACTGTGAGAGCATTGCTGTGTTCGCAGCGGGCGGCCGTCGGAGACGCTCGCCTCCGTGCCGAAGGAGGAAAGTAAAATCAGAGGTTTGGGCAATGCGTTCGCGGCTCACGTTTCAGGCATAATTTATTTAGGAGGCGTTGGCACGGCGTACTCAAATATATAAGAAACGAAGTGTCTCCGCACATGTGCTGTTCAGGCCGCGGCAACAGCCGTCGACTGCTATGTGGTATAGAGTCGATCTGACACGCACCGACAGCGACCCATCTCGAAAGCAATTTTCTCAGCAATCGGAACCCTTTTCCAAGGAGGTAACTAAGACTTACCCCCGTATTCACAAACGCTCCTCGACTCGACTTTCAGCCTTCACTTGACAGAGTTGAGCTGGTGCGCCACTGCTCGGCTGAAAATGACGCTGCGCTACTCAAGAACCGCAGCAGATTATCACTGATATGCAGTGATTTGCCGTTCTCAGAGATGGCGCTCTTATCGGCTTTTTCAAGTAAAGGTGAAGCGTTGAGTGGAGGGACGTTCTAGAATATGGGGGTTAGGCCCGTATTCACAAACGCTCCTCGACTCGAACTCGATCTCAAGGGATCCTTGAAGACTGTTTCGCGTGGCGATTGCGGCAACGCGAAAAGTCTGAAGGATCCCTTGAGGTCGAGTTGGGGGTCGAGGAGCGTTTGTGAATACGGCCCTCAGTTGTCTATTCTCAGTCCTTCTTCGGCGCCAACCCACCGTGATAAACACTTGCGCAGCACTCGTGCGTACATCCGTTGTTAAGCGTGTCGGGCTTCTCGCGCACCGTTAGCGTTAACCCGCGTCCATCCGTGCCCCGAACGCGGCTGAGCTCCCTGGATGGCTGTGCACGGTATACGCAGACACTGTCGGGCGGGTCACTTCCTTCTCGGAAAGCCAGTGTTGCGTGTACGTGCTGCGGGATCAGGAATGCGGGCTCTGCATGGGCGCATGCGCGAATCAGTCTGAGAGAAACGCGTGCACGAAAGCGTGAGTGCGTGAAAGCGTGTCCGTTTTTAGAGTGAGAGGAAAGGGGGGCTTACGTGGCGTTGTTTTTGTGAGAACAAAGGATAACTGAACAACTGCCGGCTTTTCTGGAAAGGAAGGAAACAGTCACCGAACTTAAACGGAGTCAAAAAGGTTTTTTTTTTACGGCTTTGGGAACTGTGCCGGTGAAAATCAAACAAATAAAAGAAGGACATCGTTTCCCTGTCGTATTACGCATGCATAAGACGAGTAATCTGGGAACCATTGTACGAAGCTGTTGCTATGGTTGATTGCGTCGTAGGAACCCGTTTGCCGCCGGCCAGGGTCAAGTATATTTCTCACGGTTGAAACAGAATGTGGGAACGGGATGTCGTTAGCGATGCAACTTGCGGCAACAAAATAGTAACCAGATAGAAAGCATGGGCGTAACTAAGGGGACAAGCGCTATATTTCTGATGGAATTCATTATCGAAGAACGTGTAACAGTTAAAGAAAAACGTGTAACAGTTAGGCTATAAACACCTAGAACGACTTTGGTGAACTGCGAAAGAATTTGGCGATAGCTAAAAAAACAAACAAGGAGGAGGAGGAGGAATAAATGAGGAAGGACAGGGAGGTTAGCCTCCCTGTCCACCGGGAACCTCCCTGGACTGGGAGGTTCCCGGTGGTCAAAAAACAAACAAAAAAAACGTTGGACGCATTACGCACCGTTTGAACGGGTTCTCACGGTTAAATATATATGATGTAACACGCACGCACGCGCACACAAACACACACACTTCTCCGTTGTACATGTGGGTATGTCTAACAAAAAATTAACCCCCGTATTCTAGAACACCCCTTCACTGAACGCTCCTGCATTTGAGAAAGCCGATGGAAGCGCCATCTCTAGGCAGGGAGTCACTGCATATCAGTCATAATTTGCTGCTATTGTTGAGTAGCGCAGCGTCATTTTCAGCCGAGCAGCGGCGCGGTGTGCAACTCTGTCAAGTGAAGGGTGAAAGTCGAGTCGAGGAGCGTTTGTGAATACGGGGGTTAGCTCTTGCAAAATTTCTTTCCTTTCGTTAATATAAAGACACGCAAGGGAAAAACAACGTTGATGACAGACCCGGATTAAGTCGATTCGCGTCATCATGGCTGGCCGATAACTGGTCTCTTGGTTCGCACGCACGTTCTACACGCTAGCCCGTTTGAACGGCGCTTGCGTACAGAGGCAAGTTGTTTATCGACTTTCCGCTCGTCCAGTGTAGAGTAGCGAGCTAGAGCATATGCTATATCGCTCAGGTTGGCTTCTCATGCCTTTCTTTAAATGAACCTGCATCTGTCTTGCGTGCAGCAATCTGGTTTACTATGGACCATGCAGCACGCCCTATAAGATGCGTGTAACCAAGCGTGTAACGTAACGTTGCCATGTCTGGCTATATCAAGTTTGTGATTAGATTCTTCGCTACCGTTAATTTTAAGGGACACTAAAGAGAAACGATGAAACGTTTTAGATTGATAAACTGTAATTTGAGAAATCTAATGTAAGCTTCACTGTCATAAGTTTATTATTAGTGAAAAAAGTAAAGGTTCAAGTTTCATTTTCAAACTTCGCGTCGTAATCTCCGCACGTGGCGAAAGAAATAGCACAATGTATTTTCCGCATTTTCGCGACATTGGCTCGATGAAACTTCTTGAGACATCGTATGCTAAGTCTATGGCACCCACGGATTACAACGTACTCCAATTTTAGCGATTACAAGCTATATACGTAACACCCAGTAGACGTTTTCGGAAATTGATGACGTTACACTGTTAGGTGCGCAAATATCGACATGTCCACCCGCAGTTTCTTCTTGCGCGTTTTCTCGCTTTAGTGTCGGGTCGCGGTAACAGTGGTGTTTTAGGATTTTCGAATTGTAATTCGCTAATGCGCAAAATCCTGTTTTGCTGTTTAGTGTCCCTTCGAAGCTAAAAACGAAACTAAAAAATACAAGTTTCGAGGGTTGGAACTTGAGCTATTTGTGTGTTTAGAGGAGGAGGAGGAAGCAACAAAAGCGAGAAGGCAGGGAGGTTAACCATAAAGACATCCGGTTGGCTATTCTACACTAGGGGATTAGGGAAGGGGACAAGAAAGACGAGAAAGAGGGAAGAGAGGGAAAAGAAAAAAAAAGATGTGGAGAGACTGACAGTGAGCGTGTAACCCTGCAGCCTGTAGAACTCTACCGCTTTAGAGAAAGTAGAGAAGTAGAGTAGAACTATACTACTTTAGAGGAAGTGGGTAACAATCTAGAGTACTAGGTACTCTACTATGGGAGAGCCGATAGCCGTACCGTGGCCGTACATTACATGGTCAGTCCACTGCCTGAAACACCAGCTATATAAGCGAAGCTTGTTTAGAAAAAATGTTTAACGATTTCGAGTACTTGGTACTCAACTATTGGAGAGCAGTAAGCCGTCCCTATACTTGACGGGCATTGCAAGGTGTTTAGAAAAAGGGGTTAACGATTTGGAGTACTATAGGTACTCCACTATGGGAGAGCACAAAGCCGTCCCTGAAAAACCTAAACGGCACCAAAGTTCGAAAGGTGTGTTTAGAAAAAAGTTTGTGACGATTTAGAGTACGTGGTACTCTAATATGGTAGAGCATAAAGCCGTCCCGTGGGCTGCTTGGAGCGTGCGTTACGTTTTGCTGAGCAACTCAACTGCTCATGTTCACAAGGTACTGTGTTTAGACAAAAAAATATTCGACGATTTACAGTACACTGTACTCTACAATGTGTTTAGAAAAAAACTGGTGAACGATTTAGAGTACTTGGTACTCTACTACGGGAGAGTACTAGGCCGTCCACGAGACATGTACTGATTTTGGGTATGGTGGCCCTCTACGTAAAATAACTCAGCGCTAACAAGTGCACAGTGATGTGACCATCATAGGTGCGCTGGTGATGCGCTTATTTGTGTGCGACGTTTTTCCAGTGATTGATGATCTCGCGATAGTAAGCTTGTCAGCGATCGGCTGTCTCTGATTTAGCAATCTGATCTTTTATCGAGGTCGCTTGTCGTTTCATGTTGCCACGTTTCATCGCTGCACAGGTATGAACGCATGAGTGCGTTGTTTCTGCTTGCAAATAGTGTTTGGCTGCTAAGCACGTGGGTGGAGGTACAATGATCGGCACGGTGGAAGCAAGGGGTGAGGAGAGAGTACGCGAAAGAAAGAAAGAAAAAAAAGAAAGAAAGAAAGAGAGAAAGAAAGGAACAAAGAGAGAAAGAAAGGAACAAAGAGAAAAAGAAAGAGATAAAGAAACAGAGAAAGAAAGGAAGAAAGAAAGAAAGAAAGAAAGAAAGAACGAAAGAAAGAAGGAAAGAAAGATGGGATGAATGCTTCTCACAAATTAAAGACGCATCTATCGAATAGACCGCACTATAGCCGGTGGGTGAAATCCACAGGTGGCGTAGTACTCGGCCCCTACACGGCACACGATTCCGACAAGCGTGTGTGCTAGACTGGACACGACGTTCTCGGCTTCGCGTGTGCTCTGCATCATGGCTGTATTGAAGTTGCTTTCGCTCCATTCACTAAAGTGTTGGCGGGAGAGCAATAAAGTAGGCGCTTAAAACACCAACAACGAAGAAAAACAAAGAGAATAAGATAAATAAAAGACATAACCTCCGGGAAACATGCTAGTGTTGATAGATGATACACTCTTCTCAGGACTCGCCGGGAAAGCGGCACCACGACTCCGGTACAGCCGTAGACGCTTTTCTTGTAGGCGCTTCTGAAAAGTGGACGTCGAGTCCCTGCAGTACCAAACCACTGGAGTGCGGCCAGTATGGGAAGCTTCCTCTAGCTAGCGTACGTCGCCATTTAAGTGCATTCTCTGGTCACGCCTTCGCTCCAACGTTTTCCTTTCTATTTTCTCCACTCTTTCCCCTCCGCATCCAAGTTGTAAGAAACTGAAAGCCAGTATATATGGTGTAGTGATGGCTCGGGGGCAAGTGTGGTTGTTGCTGAATTTCAGCACTGGCATTTTTTTCTCCCTTTTCTTCGGTGGTGTCCCTGGGGTACTGTGCGATGTTTACCGCCAGGAACTTTTCTTCTCGTTCGATTCCTTCCGCCGAACGAAGTTCAGTTTCCGTTGTTCGTTTACTCAGAACTGTTCTATGCCACGTGGGCACCGACGGGGGCATTGTTTGTTATTGCGCCGCAAATGGCGGGTCTTTGCGAGCGTTTGTTCTTTTTTACTCACTACGTTTTTGGAGTCTAAAGAATCAAAACTGCTGGGGGACTCCCGCTGGCCTCTTCTTGTGCTAACTCATCGGTCGGTTGCTCTCTGGAAAGAAGAAGAAAAATAAACAACAATATTGCAATACAAAAATGTTCGAATGAGAACGGAAAAACTTCTGCCACGTCTCGACTCAAAGAGCCATCATTTAGCGGCTCTCGTTTACTTAATTTTTTTTTCTAAAGCGCAGTAGGCGCATGGTAGGTAAACAAACCGCGTGACAGTGAGAATGTTTCCCTTTTTTCTTAAGCGAAGTCTGTAGCTGTTTCCGTGACACTTTTTCTTCGGAGAGGACAAAGGAATGGTTTGGAAATAATAAGCGTGAGATCGATTCGCGAAGCTGCTAGTTTGCGAGAACATGCCGCTGCCCCGCGGGTCGCAGTCGCTGATGCCGGCATTTGTTATTATCGCGCTAACCCTTCTGTTCTCTGGGGCATGAAAGCTGTCTTGCTCGGTGAGTTGGTACGAAATCATAAATTAAAGTAGCGCAAAAAATAAACAAACAGGAAACATGGACACAGAAAAGGAACGCTGGTTCACAACGCTCACTACGAACAGAGATTTATTAAAGAAGACATAAAATTGAACACGTGGTACCAAACAAGAAAGATCAAGCGTATGGCAAATGATTGATTGATATATTTGTGGGGTTTAACGTCCCAAAACCACCATATGATTATGAGAGACATCGTAGTGGAGGGCTCCGGAAATTTCGACCACCTGGGGTTCTCTTAGAGCAGCGTTTGGGAGGAAATCTAACCCGATAGGATGTAACGCTGCCTCGCGACCCACACTTCTCCGCATCTGTCCATAAAAAAAAAAAGAACCTCTTTCTTCCCGTGTCTCTGTATTCAATCTCGCGAGCACAGTTGTTTCTATCAGCTCAGGCGCGCAACCGCGCTGCCTGCGACGCCGTGAAAGGTTTCAACACCGCGGTCCATTCAAAGAAGGTCTGCTTGGACCATGTCTTGTTCCAGTGTCCCAAATTTAAACAGGATCGCCCGACTCTACAGTGTGCCATGAGGCGACTCGATGAGCGGCCCTTTACGGAAGAATCTTGGCAGCACGATCTCCGTGTATATGAGACCAGAAAGCCACACGAGACCTCCTACAGTTCACGAAGGCGACATCACTGTGCGACCGCCTGTGAAACTCTGCACTTTGCGTGTGCTGTGCAATGTGTCTCTCATTTTCTATATCTCTCTCTCTTTCGATCCCTTAATTCCCTTACCCCATGTGTAATTAAAAAAACTCGACTTAGGCTATAGTTAACCTTCCTATTTTTCCTATGTCCTTCTCTTTCTTGATGTGTTTCCTTTTAATGCGCTCCGATAAACGAAGTCACGGAAGTCCAAACGTTGCGCACCGAGCCAAGAATATCGCCCTTTCATCGGTTTCAAGGTTGCGATAGCAGCAGCACTCAAGAAACTTCCGGCCATGTCAACGACCACACTTTAACACAGAAGCAGAATAAAAAAAATGCCTTTTAAGTTGTGTAAACGTAAGAAAAGACTCCTTTGCTGCTTTCAGGTAAAAAGATGGCGTTTATTGTAAAGGACTAACTCCTATAATGTTGTGTGTAACTTGGAAGAATATATATTTGAAATATCTGATCAGACACACGGAATAAAGTGTTTAATATGTGCGGGCTAGTCGTCTAGGCTTTTGTTCCCCGTGAATGTCCGGAAATGTGATTAGCTTTGATTATCTTTAGCTCTTGATGAAAAATTCCCAATGAGTTGCCTCTTTGTCCAACAGTTACGTTGTTCCAAACCCTGGGACAGCTTTATGCTCTCCCATAGTAGAGTACCTGGTACTTCAAGTCGTTACCCACTCTTTCTAAAAACAGTAATAGCAAGGGCTTTTCACCCACGGGACGGCTTTATGCTTTCCCATAGTAGAGTACCAAGTACTCTAAATCGATACCCCTTTTTTCTAAACACAGGATCTTGAGCCCGACCCTGCGATGAAACTGGGACAGCTCAATGCTCTTCCATAGTAGAGTACTCCGTACCCCAAATCGTCGAACATTTGCTTAAACACACTCCTGGGATAACGGGCACTAGTCAACCTCAGTTTCCACACTTCATCTGTGCTGCGGTAGAGCGCAGTTTACTCCTTGGATAGCTGTCATTCTTGGCGCCGCTTGGATCCCTGGAAGCGTCGCTGCTGTTCTTGTCCCTCGCAGTATGTCGTACTCTACACATGTCGACGACGTCCAGCTTGGTTTTAAGTCTTGTAATATGCTCCATTGTCTCATAGAATTTGGAGGCAACGGTGACAGCGTAATTTTTGTCAACAGGGCCTTATCAATTGTGTGGCCTACTGGACGGCTTTATGTTATCTCATAGTAGAGTACTTAGTACTCTAAATTGTTACACACTTTTTGTAAACACTCCGGGGACGTTCTTTCTTACGTCGTGGTATGCCTTGTGAAACTGGGACAGCTTTGTGCTCTCCCATAGTAAAGTGCATCGTACTCTGAGCCGTCGAACATTTGTTGTAAACATGAACAGCATATTGATTGATTGATTGATTTGTGGGGTTTAACGTCCCAAAACCACCATATGATTATGAGAGACGCCGTAGTAGAGGTCTCTGGAAATTTTGACCACCTGGGGTTCTTTAACGTGCACCCAAATCTGAGCACACGGGCCTCGACATTTCCGCCTCCATCGGAAATGCAGCCGCCGCAGCCGGGATTTGAACCCGCGACCTGCGGGTCAGCAGCCGAGTACCTTAGCCACTAGACCACCGCGGCGGGGCCTGAACAGCATATGGTAATCTAGATAGAATGGTCCTTGGTAGTATAGGTCGAAGTGTACTTAGTACTCTACGAGAGTATACCAAGTACTCGGATTCGTTAGACACTTTTTTTAAACACGAATTATAGCTCATGATTACTGAACTGGACACGGAGAGCAGAAGAGTAGGCCTGAAAATTAATATGCACAAAACTCAAGTAATGTGCAACAGTCTCGGCAGAAAACAGCACTTTGCCATAGGTGGTGAGGCACTGGAAGTTGTAAAGGAATATGTCTACTTAGGACAGGAGACGAACCAGGAGGGTGACGTAACTTGAAGAATAAGGATAGGCTTGAGCAAAATCGGCAAGCTATCTCAAGTCATGAGTGGTAGTCTACAACGAACCTTCAAGAGGAAGGTATATAACACCTGCATCTTTACGGTACTTACCTATACGGAGCAAAAACCTGGAGGCTTACAAAGATTGTTGAGCTTAAATTGAAGACGACGCAGCGAGCGATGAAGAGGCAAATGATAAGGGTAACCTTAAGAGACAAGAAAAGAACGAAGTGGGCTCAGGCAACAGAGCAGGGGTTAAGGATATCTTATGTTGAAACCAAGAAGAAGAAATCAACATTGGCTAGGCACGTAGCACGTAGGTAAGATAACCGCTGGTCATTAAGGGTAACTGACTGGATTTCCAGAGAAGGCAAACGCGCGAGAGGGAGACAGAAAGTTAGGTGGGCCGATGAGATTATGAAGTGCGCAGCTATAACGTGGCAGCAAAAGGCACATCCCAGGTTCGTTGGCCGAAAATGGGAGAGGCCTTTGCCCTGCAGTGGGTGCAGTCAGGTTGTTGCGGCTGCAGCTGCTGCTGCTGATGAATGTGATTACAGCTACGCCGGTGCAAAAACACGGAAGCTGTCCACAACCTGCCTTTGTAAACAGCAAAAGGTCCTGGTATGGCAGACATCCTCTTACGCCCACAAAGCGTACGCAAGTTGGAAAACTAAGAAGGAGGCGACGACTTCGACAATCTCTCAGGGTAGATATGTGCCATACTCGGGAGACTTTATCATCATCATCATCATAATAATAATAATAATAATAATAATAATAATAATAATAATAATAATAATAATAATAATAATAATAATAATAATAATAATAATAATAATAATAATGCCTACTTCTTAATACCGGTCTTTGCGCAGCAGGGAAAAACATGAGCGAAAGTTAAGCACAGTTGGCATTTCAGCTCTTTGTCACTCTTTCCATCAACAATTCTGTGCAGTCCAGCGAAATCTGTGGGCCCCGAAAGAGAGGTGGAACTGCGTTTTCCATAAGCCGCTCCTTATATAGGCTATCGCACTCCGTCCACTGCACCGATTGAACGGGAGTTGCTACGATGTCGGCAGACACGACACGGAAGCGTTGCGGATAAATTAGTAGTCTAAAATATTGCGACGAGTCTGCAACCATTTCTTAAGATCCTGCAGCAAGTCGACTGGTCGCTGCGAGCTCCACGTTGGCTTCTCCGTACTGCACGCAACTTTTGATGAAACGGCGCAGTTTCGAGCTTCATTCGTAGCCACAGACCTGTCGAAATATACCAATGCACACAGTGTATTACCCCACGGTGCGGCGAACATGCACGCATATACGTATGTATATACAGACGGCCTTGCTTATTTGCCATTCTGGCCTGCTCGGCATATTTCATATCTGCAGTGGTGTATTCGCGTAAGCAAGATCGACGGTCGGGGTCAAGCTCTTCTAGCGACCGCATGCGGTATATATATATCTATGTATATATACACGCTTTCCTCGGTACATGCTTCTCCGCCGCGTCTCGCGGTTGTTGGCATTCCTCGCATTCTTCGCAACATCTATCCGCGCGCTACAGTATCTACCCATGTGTTCTGTTTGTAGAAGGACCGGTCTACGGCTGGAGTGTGCCCAGAGACCTCCACGAGGTAGAAGCGCATAAGAAGTATATGAAGAGGGCTCAGCGTTTTTCGGCGGTGACCACTCCAGTTATGGGTGTCTATATATAGCGAGCGTGTATACGCACATGCCCTCTTCCGCGCTCTTACGTCTCATGATATATATGCGTGTGTACTTCTCGACCGTGTGTGTATACGGGAAGGTGCAGAAAGCGTATACTGAGTGCGCGGTCGAGGCCCGGTGAAGAAGCGGTGTGTGGTGGGTTTACGCCGAGCCCGTGGCTGGCTGGCTTCGTGGTCGGTCGCCCTGCATGTTGCTCGGCTTCGCGACTGTTTGTACAAGCCTGTAGAAAGAGGAGGGTGGGAGGTGACGAGACGGGAGCGGTGGCCCATCCTTCGTACAGTCGCTGATACCCACGAGGCCGTGGCCCATTAGAGCAACGGGTTTTGCCGCGAGGCCACGTGTTCACTGATTGATTGATTTGATTGATTTGTGGGGTTTAGCGTCTGAAAACCACCATATGATTATGAGAGACGCCGTAGTGGAGGGCTCCGGAAATTTCGACCACCTGGCGTTCTTTAACGTGCGCCCAAATCTGAGCACAGGGAAGCCACGTGTTCACGTCGTCTAAAGAAAGCGCAAGTAAAGTAGTGTAGAAGATGTTCAGAGGAAGACGGCTCTTATAACTGCGACATTTCTATACGGAGTACGCTACTCTGTAATCTCGCGTACCGCTCTGGCTGGGCGAAAGGAACGTGCCTCGTTTACGACATTGGCGAAAGGGCGGTGTTGGTTCGTACAGTGTTGTCCAGTTAGTGCGCTTACTTTAACGAGGAGAGTGGATATTGGTAAGTAAACTTCGTTCGTGGGGATCGACGTGACAGAACCGAGATTTGACCATGATTCGCAAAGATGTATTTCGTACCAAGCTAGATATGTTCCGCGAGAGAATGTTTTGGTCAGTCCTCTATGCTGCGCATACATTGAAGGAAACCTATACGCCAATTTATGGCAAAAAAAAAGAAAGAAGAAGGAAAAAAAAAGAAATTCAGCCGTGGTACATGCCGTGAAGACCGCCGTACAGTGAAGCTGCAAACGCGTTAGTAATTTATTACGGCCAATGTAAATCTAATTGCAATATAAACAACGAAATTGCAAATTGTGGGAGTGTGCGAATAGTGACTTTTAGAGCCTAATCGGATACAAATCGGATACTGATGATACTGACTCGAATACCAATGTTAAGCGAATACTATTCGAATAGTTTTGCAATAGCAAGGCAACCTTTTGAAAGAAGCCCTAGCATGGCCGTGAAAGTATTTTAGAAAGCGCCCGAGAATACCACATTTAATTGTAAAAAATACACAGAAGCTTTAGCAAAGGAACATTACGATTTCTCATAACCGATAAAAAATACTATACCTATGTAAACTGAGGCAGGCTGCTGTACAGCAGCAACTAGAGCCTTAGAAATCTTCTATTACAACAACAACTATACCGTACTACTACTACTACTACTACTACTACTACTACTACTACTACTACTACTACTACTAGTACTACTACTACTGTACCCACTGACCGACTGTACTACAGTGACCTACTGTACTACAACTAGTTACACCCCGACCAGTGGTTACTACTACTACTACTCCTACTACTACAACTACTACTACTAGATTTACCATACATGCATTAATGCCCGTTGTCCTCTTGACCCTAGGGTAAGTTTTTGCGAACAGGAATAAAAATGATCTCCTGACTTACGAGAGCGAAGTTTGGTAAAATCTGCCACAGGGTTTCTTTCTTTTTTTGGAAACCGTCAGCTATCACTCAAGCGCTGCGTATTTACGGCCTCATTCGCGTATATTTTAGATTCAGACCAAACTCGGTGGTTTCGAAACTATGTCTTACGAAAGGGACCACAGACGAGGAACCGGCCTGGTGGGGGGGTTGCTCGTCGCATATCGATGGGCTTCCTTCCGTGCGTGCATATACGCAGGGACGATGGAGAGTCCCATTGTTGTAGCGATGGCTGTGGAAGGAGGCTGCGGGCCTTGCTTGAAGCGGGCGGGGGGTTGCTGCCGGCGGCGGCGTGCTCGCGCGTGTGTTTACGAGCTCGCGCGTCGACCGCGACGCATTTGCCGCCGGTTGTCGGCACGCGCCTCGAGAAAGTGTACGTCGACGACCCAGTTATGGTGGCTAGCCACCATAACCCAGTGACGTTTGCGCCGCGCCGGCGCCCGCCGCTGCAAGAAGGAGGAGGCTGGCCGTGTGCCCTTGTCCCGGAATATTTCTCGCCGCTTATTTCGGTTTTTTTTTTAAGCTTCTGTCTATACATTTGCTTGGGGTTACTTCCGTGTCATTGTTTTCTAGGCTGATCGAGTGCGTGGCTAGAGCAGCGCGTGACCCAGGAGTGATGAGTGAAGAGGAGGTGTTGTGACGAATAGCGTTTCCATAGTGCTTTGCTTCGCCTTGGACTCGCAACAAATAACTAAAAAAATATTAAGAAGGACTCAGACGGTTCCGTACGCATTCGCTTGGGTCGAAAGACGGTAAGTTGGGCCAGTTGGTTAGGATCCATCGTGAACTTACTTACAGCGATAACAAATGCGCTGTAAGCAAGTTCACGCTTGGGTCGACTTGAAGGTGAAAGCCATCTTTTTATTCTCAGATAATGTATTGATCCTCTATTGCCCCCCCCCCCCCCCCATTCATGCCCACTAAAGATTTCTGCACCAGCGTTTTCGCCACGGCCTCCGTGATTGGAGGCTTGACAATCTTCTGGTGCACACCTGCTTCTGCACGGCCTCATTGATCGGCCCACCCTTTGCCCAGCGCTATATGTCTTGGGTGCGAGGCCCACCACTGCAGACGCGAGCGCTGCAATCGCTGTGACGTGCAGGGTTGGATCACATGGTCTCACCTCGCTCTGGCGAACGACAGCTGGCGGTTGGATGCGTCGTTTTTAACCGCGACGTTCCGGTGTTTTCATTTTTGACAACGTTGTGTTGCTCTGACTTCATGTGCGCGGACTTCTGCAGGCCACACGATGCGAAAAGTCGCAGTAAAAGTTACCGGTGGCATGCCACAGTTCGCTGCGTATGCGATTCTACTGTCACGGCCGCTGGCACTGCCACTATTACCTCTCTGTTTTTTTTTTGTTGTTGTTATTGTGGTTGTTATTTCGAGCCCATCATTATTTTAAAAAAGTTCGTAAAAAGGTAGCAACTGCAAGCGAATAGGTAGTAACTGCAGCAGTTACTACCTTTCTTTGACCGTTACTACCTCTTTGCTACCTGTTTACTACCTACGTTAGTAAACAGTTACTAGCTGCCACCGTTACTAACATTTTGCGACCTCTTTACTACCTACGTTAGTAAACAGTTAGTAACTGAAATGAAAGAGGTGGTAACTGCCGCCGTTACTGCCTTTCTTGCCCCGTTACCACCTCTTTGCTACCCGGCTTTTGACTATCTAATCCAAAATTGTGTGTGAATGCGATTCTGATCATTTATGAGAGGAATCGTCTCAACGTATTATCATTAAACGGAAAAATGACGCAGAAGGTATACATAGATCAAGAAAATACATTTTGTTCTAAATTACTCAACCGAGATATGTAAACTTTATTCTGAAACTGTCTGAACGGATAAGTACAAGTTAACAAACCGTAATCAAGTGCTACACGCGCCGTAATAGACAATTACATCAAACTTAGTAAATTACAGCAAACATTAACAAGACCGGCAAATCAAAATAACCATATGGTCACAATTAGCCTCGAGGACAGTCACAGTTATTCCACTGCGGCGTGTCTCCAAATATCATCATTGTTTTGGCGCGTCAAACACCCAAAACGATTATTATCTTTTAAACGCTGCTATTTTAGTCGTGTGAAGCATTCAAATGCACTGAGAATGAGTTCGGTACCTTGTTCTGGCCACTGTACATAATGCCTTTTTGTGGCCATTTTATAATAGATAAATATAACATATAATGTTTTATAAATAAGGCTGATTAAAAGTTTTGTGCTACGTCACCAAACACACGTAACCAAGTAGTAAAATATAGTGTTATAGGTTTATATTTCTTTTAATTCCTACTGAAACGCAAGTGCTCCTCTGTGCCAGACAGGCCCCTGCGAAGTAGGGGCTGTATATGCCCCACGCTTACTTCTTACTGCATGTATACGTGAAAAATAGTGAACCTGTTTGGTTTTACGCTTCTTACCCGACTTGGTCTAGTAATAAGGCATTGATTAGCCAACATTAGCAGTGGATAAATATGCCCAAAGTAATGAACTAGGTAGCATCGGTTACTACTTTTTTTGAAACCTCCAAAAGTTACTACCCATGGGTGGTAACGGCTAGGGTAGTAACAGTTACTAACTGCTGGTAGTAACAGCAGAGGTAGTAACTGTTAACACTTTCGCCGTTACTAACTGCGCTTACTACCAGGGTTGTAACATATGTGACAAATCATTACTACCCCAAAGTAAGCAAGTACTACCACCTTTTTTTTAAGAGTGATGGGGTTAAAATGAGCACAGATCATGAATGTTCACGTAAAAGCAGATCGTTTCAGTTTCCGCATGGGAGCCTCGTTCACAACGAAAAATTAATGTGCAAACGGTCTGATTATGTATATTTGAAATAGGACGTGGAGCGTACATGTGGGGGAAGTTGCCGTTATTACATTTAAAAAAATGTGCGCCGTTGTCTGATTTGTCAGAGAGTCAAGATACTCGGGAAGTTCAATTCTTTTCCCTTTATTTTCGTTATTTTCACCCTATTTCAGTCAATTTCGTGGCCAGTTACTTCTGCGTGTTCGGCCAGCGCGTTCGACGAAACCTTCTTTCTTACATCATACACGTGCCGCTCGAGTCTTTGCTAATGCTTACTTCTCTCGCCAAGGTAACCTTTACCGCTGCCTGCGCCCCCCCACTCCTCCCCGTGTGTCCGTCCCCGTGTGTGTACCATACTACACGGGTTTCCATCCGCCAGTGGCGTAGCCAGGGTCTGGCACACCAAACCCGCCCCCCCCCCCCTCCCCGAAAAAAATAGAAATACTTCTCATGGTATATGCGCACAAAATATTGGTCTACAACCTCTGTGCATGGACCCAACTCTAATCAAGGTGGTTCCCCCTCCGAAAAGAACTTCTGCCTACGTCCCTGCCGTCCGAGACTTCAGCTCACAGATTTTTATTATTTGCTAATAAATTGCGTCTGTAGAGTGGGCCTATAGCCACTGTCACTTCCTATCAATGTTGTTTTGACCTACAAGCGAGAACGTGGTCAGTTTCGAGAACTGATTCATCTTCTAAAGGCTCGTTCACACCGAAGGCGGGGCGGCCAAAGCGGCGAGGCGGCAACGCGAGAAGCGGGAAAAACCTCCTCTCCAGGCGGCGAAAGCGGGAGAAAAACCAGGCGGCAAGGCCGATCGCTCTCGGAGCAATATTTGGCCGCCTGCCGAGGCTCGCCGCTTTGCCGCTGCCAATCAGAACTCTACGCAGCGGAGGCGCGGTGCTGGCGCCGGTGTACGTTTGGGAGAAGCACTGACACGTCATAGCGACACGTGCGCAAAATAGCGAGATGCCCGCCTCTTCTGCCGCGCGGCGAGACGAAGGAGGCATGCGGTCTGAACAGGTTCACGCACTCGCCGCCTCGCCGCTTCGGAAATTCCGCTTCGCCGCTTTGCCGCGCCGCCTTCGGTGTGAATGAGCCTTAAGAGCTGCCGGGAAATATAACACTCATATGAATGAAGCTGTAAAAAAATAAAAATAAAACTGGACATTGGCCTTTTTACTGAAACATGAAAGTGCCGTTTAGATCACAGTACGCAAGACCTCGCAGCATGCACGTTCAAGGGCGCAAAATGATACGGCTGGCTGATCGCAATCTTTACCAAGATTTACCAATTTATAGATCCTCTGGAACTTAACCAATCATTCATAATTTTTTACCAATGTGTGGGTAGATGGCAACTGAATGTTCAACGTGGGACCACCAGAAATATTTTGTTCGATAAATATTATGATCATGCCGCAGATAGAAGTTGCAACACGGAATGAGGCACGCGCGTGCGTGATTCTCACATTTGTCCGCTATAATAACAGAAAGGTGCGGCTGTATGCAAGAGTGCTGTGATGCTTTCCACAAAGCGCGGAATCCGCTCGCGCTGTGCTTCGTATACGGCTATGTGCGCCAAAGAAAAATGTAATTTGCGCATGCTTGTCTTGTCAGCCACGGACCCTTTTCAGACGGAGACCTACAGGGAATGAAGTAGCGTAGTTGCGCCCATTTCTTGCAGCAAAAAAAAAAAGGTTTATTCACCGTTAAAACCCATGGGTATACTTCAATTCGACACGGAATGAGTTGCCACCTTTTACAGATGTAACGCACTCCCCCCCCCCCCCCTTCCCTAGTTTTCATTCAGGTTGCCATAGCAGACGACGTCATCAGTCAGTCATTATGAGAAGCGTAAAACTTTTTCAGGGCACTTATTTAGCACTTAGTACAGTCAGGGAAGAAGCTGAAGCGATATTTTACTGATTTTGTTGAGTGAAGTACAACAAGATAACAAAAAGAGGAGACGCGAAAGCGGTTGCGGGCTGCGCGCGAGAGGGCGGTGGAGCAATCCAACCCGTGGAGGATGATCCAACCACGTACGTCACAGGGATGCCTCCGCATGGTGGCGCCACGGTATGTCCTCGCGCCCAATAGTGTTGTCGTCATCGTGTGACGCCACGTTATGTGACGTCATGATGGGATGATGTTCCTTTGCATCCGTCTTGTTCACGCCGTCGATGGTCCGATTTCGCATTCGATGAGGCGTATAAGACTTTAGCTTTGACAGACAGACACAGATATATATATATATATATATATCTTACTGCGTGCTTCACTTCACCTGCGCCGCCTGCGTACGCCATGTGACAGTCAAGTTAAAGGATTCTCGTCAAACCTCGTTAAAGCGTGCCCACACATCAAACCTCATTAAACACGCAGGGCTGGTTGTGATATGTCGAGCATATGCTAGTCCACCTTTGTGCGCCCCTGTCATTGCCGGTGTTGTAAACATGTCTAGGAGAAGATCCCTAATTATTCCCGGCAGAAAAGCGATGGTGTGCACAGTTGTTAGCAGTAATTGAAAACTCCTGAAGCTGCATTGGAGCTGTGTATAGTTGAACAAGAGATAAACAATATGGGAGGAACCTCAAATGTACTTACCTCAAGGTGAGACGTACATGCGCTTACTTCATCAGCATGAAACTTTTTGGCGGATATAGAGAAGCAAGCCCAGCAATCGTTCATGCATCAATGCAAATAAATATTGCATTATCGTGGCGAAAATTCGAAAGTTTGTTCATGCAAGGTTAACTTCAGAAGTATACAGCATGTCTAGAACAAAATAGACACCGTTAATTTTTGCTGTTAACGTCTGTAGACCAGTGCGGGAAGCGGGGAGAGGGGCGGGGGGTAGGAGCGTCACCTTTAATCAGTGCGTCAATTAGCTGCAAAAAAACGAACAAAAAGAACACAGCAAATGCATGCGACACCTTGACCATGGGTTGTGCTTCCAAACGCTTAAATTCTTCATTTGCTTTCGCTTTTGTAATATATGTATAAAAAAGTCTTGTAAAGGTAGAACTGGTGCATCACTGATGGTTCTATTCAAGTTAAGTTTTATTGAACACATATATGATATCGAAACACAAGACTGCTTAGCAGTCTTGTGTTTCGCTTAGCAGTACTTGTGTAAAGCAGTGATGACTACTTTACACAAGACTGCTTAGAAGTAGTCATCACTGCTTTACACAAGTACTGGTCAACCGTCAGTATCACTAACCCAGTAATTAAACGAGATCATGGAAAGGACAGACGGCGTTCTTGACAAAAGTTGGGATCGTTGCGGCATCTGGCGGAGCAGATCTCAACCAGGCGCTTTTTTCTACGTGGTCACGCTGTCTCAGGAATCCGCTTCGTCAGCGCGACGATACGCAAAATCAGCTAGAGGAATACATTGCGGCACACGAAGGCTAGCATACGAGTACCACTACCACACAATCAAGCGAAAGATCAGAGTCACATTCATCATTTTTCATCTTTGTGGCTTTTTAACGCGATTTTAGTTCTCCCAGGAGAAGGAAAGTAGGTGGCATATCCAATGAATGATACAGCCTTTTTTTATTGGCAGAGCATTGGTAGAGCGTTGCAGGCGTAATTCAAAGGTTGTGGGTTCGGATCCCTCAGATAGAAATGGTGCTTTATTGGGTGCTTTATCATCTTTCATTTTAGGTTATTGTCATTACACAACTGTTAACCACAACAAATATTTTACGCTCTGCTTTCATTGGCTCAAATATCTAACAGCTCTTTCTAACGTACATACTAGGCCTGCTCCATCTTTCGTTCAACTTTTGAACAAGACATATTAATAAAGCCAACTGCCGGGTACAGCCTACATCGGAAAAATCACAGAATAGTCAAAAAGAACAAAAAAAAGGATAAAGGGATATTGCGATATGGCCGTGCTATTTTGACCAGTCGTCGATTCGTCTAGGCCTACCGGATTTCCTCACTGAAATATGCGACGCGTATATGGACTGAAACGGCTTGAGCAACTCGCCGGAAAAAGAACGCGCACTTTCTCGCGGCCCACGCGAAAGAGCGAGACTGCGTCGTCCGTCCCATTCTCGTCGCGCTTCTTCCAGCACCGCCTTGTTTGTTGGTGTCGAAGTTAGCCTCTGCGCGACCTTGACGACGACGCCTGCGTCGAAGAACGGCTATTCGAGTAAGAAGACGAGAAAATAAACCGAAAACGGTACGCGGAAAAAAATAATCGAGAGTGCGTGTTCGAGAATCGCGGTGGACAATAGGAAAAGGATCACCCGGTTACGCAACGACCAACGACGTGCTCGGGTGGCGACGGACTCGTCGTGCCGCCCTCTGTCTAAGAGAGACGGCCGCGACGTGTTCCGAACAACTTTGATCGATGAAAAAGAACGGAAACCGGCCGGGAACCTCGCTTTCCCTTTCTTTCTTTCTTTCTTTCTTTCATTCTTTCTTTCATTCTTTCTTTCATTCTTTCATTCTTTCTTTCATTCTTTCTTTCATTCTTTCTTTCATTCTTTCTTCCTTTCTTTCTTTTTTCTTTCTTTCTTTCTTTCTTTCTTTCTTTCTTTCTTTCTTTCTCTCGTTCCACTTTATTTCCTGTGTATTATATTACTGCTTCCCCTCTCTTGTTTATCGATCCGCGTTGTGGCTGTTTCTGTCACTAAGCGGGCTACGTAGCGGGCTACCTGTGGTTCTTAAACGTGCACCCAAATCTGAGCACACGGGCCTACAGCGTTTCCGCCTCCACCGGAAAGCCGGGATTCAATCCCACGACCTGCGGGTCAGCAGCCGAGTATCTTAGCCACTAGACCACCGCGGCGGGGCGCGGTGGTGCGAAAGACGCTTCGAAAAAGACACGGAGACGTACCAGTTGCAACAGGACATAATAGCTTGGATTCTGCCGGGAAGAGCAGCCTTTAAATTACTGTATATATGCTACATTTAGCTACCTGAAGGTAGCACTTTAACTAATTCAAACAGCGTATCTTGCCCACTATCTCCTGCTTGTTCGAGCCAAGCGCATCTCTCTCTCTCTCTCTCTCTCTCTCTCTCTCTCTCTCTCTCTCTATATATATATATATATATATATATATATATATATATATATATATATATATATATATATATATATATATATATATATATCTATACATATATATACATACCGACGTACAATAACTGTAATTAACCCCCCCCCCCCCCCGAGACCGTTTCCAGCAGTGCATGACTACTTCATTTTCATTTATGCAAGTGAAGGTTCTTTTCAAACTTGGTTAACGATTGGGAGGAGGTGGGGTGGATGGGCTATGCGGCGAAACTTCGCCCCCATCTAATGGAGAACTCGGCGCACGCATATGCCCATCGCTGCAGCTTATAGCTGCGTCCAAAAACTACCGGGAGACATCAAAGACAGCGTATGATGTACATATTCTCCACACGCATAGGTGGTTTACAGTTCTCCCACATCGCCGGCCTTAACGAGGAGATTAATATTCAAGATGACGAGGTCCTTATTTGGCTCTTCCTTTCGTTTCTTTTTTGTGAGCTACGCTGTTACCATGCGAAGAAGCCTCTTTCGAAGACACTGTGACTTTGCTTTCTACACACGCCGTCATTCGGGTCTTTTATAGTGGTCGTTTATCCACCGTTTCTCCTTCAACTCCTTTTCTCGCTTCTGCCGTGTAAGCTGCAATTCTCAAGCGCCGGCGCTTCGCAATAATGACGTCGTCAGTTATTATTTCTGAACGTTTTCTGTTGCTTAGTGTATCGTGTGGCTTCATATTTTTTCATTGCGTGGCGCGCTCCTCAGACGGGAGCTGGCTCGATGAAAGTAGATAGGAATTGAGCCGGAGAAAAAGCAGAAGAAAAGAAAAAGAATGTGACGTTGGTGATCATAATGAAGATGAAAAAAAAACATGTAAGAAGATAGTGGGAAGGCTGGTAGTAGGGATTACGTATTATGAGTAGGAGGAGAAAAATAAGAAGGATAACAAGAGGATCAAGAAGAAGAACAACAGTAAGAAGATGATGATGAAGAATAAGCACATAAGGAGACAGTAGGGATGAGCCAGCTTAGAAGTGAGTTTTATAACGACTGCCGTCGCTTTCACACTGTCAGTCAACACTGGTTGGTGCACGGGCTTCGATATACATAGGGCCCTCGATTTGATAACATCGTTCGTTAAAGAACATAGCGAAAAAAAAGAAGAAGAGGAACATGTTTACCAGCTCTTCAGCTCCCTTAAATGACACCTTCCTGACCTTATTTTTTTTCTCCCCCCTCTGCCTTTTTTCCCCTGCTTATACGCTTCTTCAAACGCCCTACGCACACGAAGCTTCGTTTATTTCGCGTTCCATCTCTTTATAACCAGACGCATTCTTGACTCCTCTCTGTCCATGTTCAGGTGTGTCTTTACGAGATAGCCGGTGCTGTCGAGGAGCCGTGCTCGACTGGGGACAGGTGATGGACCAAAGCAGAGTTATACGAACAAACACCCACCTACATCAATATATCTTTTCCGAGAAACACGGCGACGAATGTCCGTGGTGCGACTAAGACACTGACAGTTGGACAGATAGGCTGCACCAGTGCACGCAGCCTTCAGAATCTCACCGCTAATTAAGGATCTCACTAATCAATCGGTTGTGGGAGGCGCGAATCGGACCTGGGATGCCAACTGCTGGGGACCCTCGGCCAGGCCTAGCGAGCCGCGCGAGCCAGTGGTTCCCCGTACGAGAGAAGGACACCGCCCACAGCAACCAAGAAGTCTTAATTTATCAACGCTGTTTCTTCTTGAGCCAGCCATGGTCCCGCTTTCACGTTTCCCTGCCCTCGCTGTAGCGTGTGAGAACAATGTAATAGGGCATGATTACTTTAGCGCAAGGGGGACAAGGACGAAAAGAAGGAACCACGGGGCCACGCTAGGACCACGCACGCTATTTCTCGCGATTGTCCCCTTTACACTAGTAACTATGCCCTATTGTGCTCGATACCAATTAACGCACCCTTACGCATTCATTGTACAAGAACAAGAGGGGCACGGCAAGAATACTTTTTAAAAAGGAAAAAAAAAGGGGGGGGGGTCACTACATCAACATTTATGTAAGGTCATACGTGTGTATGTGTGCGTTTATAAATACACACGCAAACTTGAGAATTTAATGGGGGGGGGGGGGCGTTTCACGCTCCTTCTTCCACCACCGCTGTTTTTGATACGCTCCCGTTATGACTAGGCAAAAATTAGAACCAGAGCGTGTGATTTTTTTTTGTCTCGCTCTTGTCCAGTTTTTCGCAAAGAAGAAGTGATAACCGAGTGTGAAGGAGGAAGGAAAATAGAAGGAAAAGAACGGCAGGGAGGTTAACCAGCCTATAGGCAGCCGATTTGCTACCCTGCGCATGGGAGGGGGATGGGGGAGATGAAAGATAGAGAAGAGTTTTACACACGCGTCCGCGCTTTGCGTCAAATCAGTTTCAGCGTCGTGCGATGTGGAGATAGTTTTTTTTTTGTCTTCTTCGTCCTCCTCCCTGTCCTCTGAAGACCGCAGCGCAATGAAGGCGACAGGCACAGCCGCCTCTGTCAGGCGCTGGCTAGATGATTAATTAATTCGAGCGGCGCGAAGTCGTGAAGCGAGAAACGATGCGCGTACTTTAGGAAGGCTCGAAACCATCGGAAAACTGACTCCCGAAGCTGCAGCGCACCGCAAACGCTGTGTGAGGGCCCTGCCGGTCTCTTTCTCGGCGTGTACGTACTTACATGTTTGCGCGCGTATTTCCATGTGCCGTATTTACTCGAGTCTATAGACTGGCAGTGAGTTAAAGCCGACACAACTTCTGAAATCTTAAGCTTATATGACAAAGCAGGAAAACTTTTTCCAAATGCAAATATACTGAGATAGTATACTGGGAACGAAGAACGACCACAAAGCGTTTGGAGCTTGCATCACCAATGTCCAGTCTCACTCACTGAAACGGCATGCAAAATTTGCCCGTAGGAATTTGACTTCGTCTCTTAAAAATGTCTACAGGGTGCAAGAAGAAATACAAACCCAACAAAATTGTGGTTACAACTTCTGTACTGCTATCGCCTCGACTCACTCACCGTAAAGGCACCAAATCTTAGGTGTCATGGCGTCTTATCGAAAGATATCTCTGAAAAAAAAAAGAAAGGAAGATTGAGAATATTGGCTCTGCATACTGAGCGCAATCAGCGAGGCCAAAATGGTGCACTGTATACAGTGAACTGTGGAGTATAGTAAACTGAAGGGCTGCGGCAGTGGTTGGTAATGTTTTTATATGCATTCTGGCACATTTTCTCGCCTCCGATTGCTCTTAACGCGATCGTCGCAGATGAGCCAAACTGGAACCTTCGTAACGCAAACAAGCACAAGTGCGAGTAGAAATAATAGGTGAACCTCGCACTAAGTCACGCAAGGCTCGAATCAGTATTAATGCACGATTTGGAAGTCTAATCTGGTTGCTTCTATATAGGCGGCTGCTAAGATTTAGCTAGGTGAGGCTATAGATGATTTTCAGGTTGATTCTCAGAGCACAGACGTTCGATTTCAACAACAGGGATTCACAGACACGACACAGATTTGAAAACTTCAGAATCAGAGCCTCGCGCTGAAATTATGCGTCCGCATCTCTCATAGTACCTGGGGCACGTCTCCGTTGGCGTTGAGCTTCCATCGCTTCGGGACCATCTGGCAACTGCCGTTTCCTTTCCCTTCTTATATATAGTATTCTCCCGGGGTATGTATACTCGTGGTCTACGGCCCACCACCGACCCATCGCAGCCACTTCATGGGCTAACTTCCTTTCTAGCTTCTTCATTTTTAGTGCACCAGTGGTGAGTATAGATTCACCCTGTTTCTGTGGTACGCATTCGTTTATTTGAAACTCGAGATTTATTTGAAATTGAAATACAAGTGATAAACGAAATATGTTGAATACAAAAACAGAAGGAGGTCTCACAGTTACAAGACTGTGAGTGAGACCTCGTAAAAGATCATTCACTAGAATTGCAATGCAATAGTAAACAGCGGTAAGTATACGAAAATAAGGATATATAAAATGTACAGATAAGTACGAAATAGCGAATATAAGTTCTAGAAATGTACGGGTAAACACGAAAAAAACTAGTGCAAATAATGCAATAACATTAACTAAGTGTAATATCAAGCATTATGACGGTATGAGAAGAAAAATATAGATATACAATATATAGATAAGCACGAGTCATACTAAATATGCAGATGAGCACAAAAGAACAATATATGCAATAGCATATTCTGTATAATATTAAGCACTATGATTTTAGAAAGTACGAACGCAAGCCTTCTTCAAACATTTTGAGAGATCTATTTTTGATCTCCAGAGGTAAAGAATACCACAAGGATACAGACGAAATTTTTATGGTAAATTTGCCTTAATCAGTCCCGGGTTTGGGTAAAAGGAAGTTATTATATAGCCTTTCCTGAACGAGTAGATGACACGTGAGGAAACTGACTTAAGTTTAATATGATGATGATGATAGTTTTGCGGCAGGGTCGACACATTACATTGGAGTTTAACCAGCTTCTTTGTTAAGAGAAGGTATGCCGATTAAATGCTACTGGCCTATATTTGAATCAGTAAGGTATGTGCGCACCCCTATGCGCGTGTGTTCGTGCGCGCGCCTGTCAAAATCGCTTCACTCGAGCCCCTGACTTGTTATTAATGTGTGCGGGCCCGCAATATCGCGTTTTGGGAGCGCGCGTCCGTGAATATCGCGTGTGCGTTAGGCTGTAGGCTGAGCGCTCGGTTAAGGGAACTATCTGTATACCCTCGAGCTTTTGACGTACTGATCTCTACAGATTCCCCGGCGTTGCCGTCGTGGTGAGTTTAACCGGGTAACGTCCGGGCGTCCCGAACACCGCTATATGAGGAGCTTGCGCGCCATCATTTTCAACACTTTTTTATTTGGCTTTATTGTTTTTTTCCTCACCGTTTAAGAGTAAGTGTCAAGGATGAGTATACGTCAGCGGAGAGGTCAATGATACGTGCGACGCTCAAAAGAATCTTTTCTTCTTCAACTCTTGGGTTGAGAGGTAGTATAAGTAGTGTGCAACTTTAAAAAGGTCAGACGTGTATCTGCCTCAGTGGCGAATCCCCACAAACAATCTTACGCCAATGGGCACGCGTTCTAAAATGACGTCACTGCAGGGCGGTCGCTGAAGCCTCCGTCGGTGAAGGCTTTGTATTAGTTTGTCGCTCCATTTTTATCGGCCGGATACAGACCCAATATAAAGACGACAGACTTAGGGATACAAAGATAATTGGTAAAACAGTGGTTGGAAACCGCACCAGTGACATTTATTGATCACGTGCCATGCAACCAGGCACAGTTAAAAAAGATCGGTATCGCATGACCTTGCTATATTAACACAGACAAGCTCGCTTGCTCGCTTGCCCACTCACTCACTCACTCACTCACTCACTCACTCACTCACTCACTTACTCACTCACTCACTCACTCACTCACTCTTTTTTCTCTCAGGTAGTGTGTACGATCGGAAAGTAAGTGGATCGCAGTAAATTTGGAGGCGGTCATCCATGGAGTCCTCGTTACACTAGACGGCCAATTGGCGTCACTCTTTCCTCCCAACGGTCATCGAAGCGCAAAGCGGGGGCAAAGAGTGCCTCGAGCCCGTATAAGGACCCGGATAGGAAAAAAAGGCAGGACGGCGCGATTTACCGCTAATGCGGGTGGGCCAAGGCAGCTCGCGATGCTGAGCCTCGGCGCTGTAATTAGCTGCAACGATTAGGCGAGCGAACGAATCCTGCTTGGCGCAACTACTCGACTGAAAAGAACAGGGATCATCCTGCGCACTGATGAGCAGCTTGATGTGTGCGTACACACTCCATACGATGCCTCGTGTACGAGCGTTTACAGCTCGAAATATGTCGGGGGCTGTTTGTGTTGGTTGTCACTGCGTATATCGCAAAAGGCTTTCTCGCAACGTAGAGTATTCACGCATGTGCATATTAACTTTGCATATTCATTTTTTTTTACATCTTCGAGGAGCGAAGGACTGGAACTAATAATAATAATAACTCTTTGGATACTTACGTTCCAAAACTATGATATTGTGAGCACGACAAGCGAATGACTCTTCATTCTCTTTAGATATCATCATCACCTGTACATCTTCATCATCTGTAAATATCATCACCAGTGTGATTTAGCTCGAGCCTGGCTGAATAAACCGGTTCCTCACAATATGATAATGAGATTGTTTTTTTTAGACACCGTCTGTGTGTTGTCATCTCATCCCGTCGTAAGGATTCTTTTATTTTTAATAGTACATGAGAGACGCCGTGTTGTAAAACGCTCAGGAAATCTTGACCACCTGAGGTTTGTTGACGTGCAGCAGAATCCAAGCACAGTGAGTTTCGAACCTTTCGCCTGCATCACCGTATTCAATCATACGACCTTTGTTCGGGTCAGCAGTCAGGCATCATAACCAATGGACCGGCGCGGAGGGTCTTAAGTGACATGAGGGCACGCTTGCCTTCCCATAGGCGAGCCATAAGGAGAAAATAAGACGCAAATACATCGTGCTACTTTCTTTAAAGGCTGTGCGAGCGCTATAATCGCCAGTTATGCAACCGCAACTCGTGATTAACGTCAAGTAACGAGCGTTCGCAGTGTCGTGGCTCTGGCACAGCTGCAGTGTCCGCCAGCCGTGTCGCCACTGTGCAATCTTATTAGTCAGTGCCGTCTGACGGGGGTCGCGAACGCTGGTGCGCACCGACCGACAGTTGCACAATTCGGCGTCGGGAAACTGCGGATGCGTATTCACGTTCGCTTTAATTACACAGCGAAGCGAACGCTGCGCCGAATCGGGTAGCACATCCCAAAGCCTTTGTATTCTCTGGGGCGCACTGATTTAAATCAGGCTTGTCTCATACTTCGTTCCCTCCATGTCCTGCAGCTCTGTCGCTGATTGAATATGCTGCAACTATTTTGCTACTTCGAGTGTCTCCCCACTGACGTCTCTCCCCCTTGTATTTTCCCATTTACTTTTATATGAACACTTGTCTTCTGGCTTTAATAATGAGAATCCTGCAAGATATGTCCTAGCCGATATCTTCTTTTAGCTGTCGTAAAGACATGTCGTCATCCACGGAAATTGGTCCTTGACTGGATCTATGGAAGTCCCCCCCCCCCGCCTTTTTTATGTGCGAATTTTCTTCCTTTTTTTTATAGTACATTAAGGAAGACACGAAAAACAAAAAAAGAAATTATTTTAAAAACCGAAAGAAAGAAAAATCCTGGTACACGGCCGTACTTCTCGAAGCATAGTAGTGCTCGGCCACTCACAGAAAGTCTGCGGAGTGAACTTTCTTTTTCTTACTTTCTTCTTTACAGTCTTTATCGTCGGTTTGCAGCATTCCTCGTTTCGCTGCATTGAAGGTATCCGTGCACTGCGCCGGCCTGTTCTTCGCTGTGCACGAAGGAATAATGAGGCGCTTCCTTGGGAAAGCGAGCACCTGACCCGCGTATACTGTAAGAGAGAATGCTCCCGTCCGACCTTCGCGTGCTCGGCTCAAATTGGAGCGCGCTTATGCGTCGCTTTGCTGTCTTTTAAAGCTCGCATGAATAGAACCCGTTAAAAAAAGTATCTTTTACGAGCCTCCAAGCTGGTATACGTATTCTCTCTTACGCGGAAAGCCACTGAAAAGATAAAAAAAAACAAAAAAAACACGGACACGCGCTGCAAATTCTCGCTTAATATGACAACCTATGAAATTGTTTTTCTTTTCTTTCTTCCTTGGTTGCCCCACCGCAGTGGTGAATCAGTATTAGTGAGTGACTTAACCACTCACTAAATTACCCACTACGTCAGCTCATTCACTAACGGATGGAAACAACTTTACTGGCCCATTCACCAGCCCCACCGCGGTGGTCTAGTGGCTAAGGTACTCGGCTGCTGACCCGCAAATCGCGGGATCAAAGCTCGGCTGCGGCGGCTGCATTTTCGATGGAGGCGAAAATGCTGTAAACGCCCGTGTGCTCAGATTTGGGTGCACGTTAAAGAACCTCCGCTGGTCGAAATTTCCGGATCCCTCCACTATGGCGTCTCTCCTATTCATGTGGTGGTTTTGGGACGTTAAATCTCACATATCAATCGATCAACCAATTCTTCCTTAGTTGAACACTGCACTTTGTGAGAATTAAACATTTCCGAAAAAGAGAGTGTAAGGATAATTAAGTACAGTGCACCAACGAAATCAGAGTGGATAACTCCTTTACACAGTGACGAGTGAGTGGTATAAGGGGCAATAAAATTAAGACAAAATATCTTATACTTTTCCCTAAGGCGACTATAAGGTGAAAGACATTTTCTTCTTTTTCTTTCGTCTGTTGTATTCAATCAAACGTTCTACTCAGCCACATTCATACCAACATCCAACATTCAATAATTAGTACACTACTCAACTAATTTGCTTTGGCTATCACGAATTGCGCATCTCGATCCTGGGTGTGTTCCAATACTCACCGTAGACGACTAAATAGACAGCTAAATGGACGGAGGCCATATTAAGTCCTATTCCGATTCTCACGTAACCGGCAAAACGGACATCTCCGAGAAGACCGCATCGTAGACAAGTACGATGCAGGCTACTTTGCTGTCTAAACAAGATGGCGGCTCAGCGAATCGCTCAGATAGATCGTATCTCGCCGGAATGGTCGTCTGCACACAAGCAGGTGCTTCCCCAGACGCTCAATGTGGGTAACGTTCATTTGTTTTCAATTTCAACACGAAATAAGCCAGAAACTACAACCGTTGCGTTTGTTTATTTTAGCTTTTTTCTTCTCGACGTGAGGTGGCGCATCGTCGCGTAAAAGCCGTCCAGACGTGTTCCATTTCTCGGACAGCATGGGTTCGATGCTGTCTTCAGAGTTCTAGACTTTATAAAAAGCACCGGGCTAGATACTAGACTGTAGGGTGCTATGCTAAGTGGCTACTGTACATACGCACCACTTCTTTTTGTCCCCATCATCACCCTTCACCCCTCTTTCCTTCCCCTTTCCCTTATACCCTGTGTAGAGTAGCAGGCTAGAGCGAACTAGCTCAGGCCGACCTCTCTGCCTCCTAATAAATTCTCACTTTCTCTCTCTCTGAGCAGTCTGCGTAGACTGTCTACGTGCTGTCTAAGAATTGGAACGCAGCCCTTGTTGGAGGTTAATAGTGAGACAAAAAAAAAAGTAACAACACTCACTATACGGAAGCGCAGAAATTGGACACGAGGCACGTGCGCAATGGTTATCATCATATACGTGCGCGAAGTCACTCTTTCACTTTTTTGTATGGCTTTCGGGCCCCTTGACATTTCGTGATCGGTTTTGTTTTTTCGCACCACTCCTCTCACGCCGGTTTTCTTTTGGGCGTCATGCTCGCGTGAGGCAAATTACGCTTTCGCCTCATTAAGTACGACGTCGCCAAGTCTTGCGACGGCACAGACCCGTAGGTTGTGTGGTACTTGGCTGCTGATCCGCAGGTGGCGGAATCGAATCCCGGCTGCGGCTGCTGCGTTTTCGATAAAGGCGAAAATTCTGTGGACCCGTGTGCTCAGATTTGGGTGCACGTTAAAGAACCACAGGTGGTCTAAATTTCCGGAGCCCTCCGCCACGGCGTCTCTCGTAACCATATAGTGGCTTTGGGAAGTTAGACCCCGCATAGCTAGCTAGTCCTTTAATTTCAACATCCGAGATCATCGGTTACCACTGTTGAAAAAATAATAATAAAAGACACGTATGTTACCATAACCATGCGCATTAAAAAAACGACGTGCAATTAAGTGCGAGATCCTACAGAATAAAGTTTAACAGAACTGCAAATCCGGCTAGTTGATTAGGATTCATGGTGGGCGTAGCGCAACAAACGTAGAAGGAAGAGAGAAAAAAGACACAGGACAATCGCTAAACCTTTACTATATCTTTTAATTGCATAAATCGCAAGCAAAGAAACTAACAAACGAATAACCATGGCGAAACGCAGCGTAGTAACAAAAAAAATTAATTGCGACACATTTCACTATCTCAATTTAAGAGAGGAACGTGCCCCAGCAGAGTATGTGTCTCTTTGCGATCAATTAAGCATCACGCCCCACGTGCATCCCTGCCCCTTTAGGAAATCATTTAGTACTTTGACCGAAACTGATATTAAGCCCTTTGCCAATTCTAGCCGATTGCATTCAGTCGCGTCACCCGGATGACGCATTTGTCAACCATGCGGCTACAGGTCATCGGTTACCGCATATATATATATATATATATATATATATATATATATATATATATATATATATATATATATATATATATATATATATATATATATATATATATATATATATATATATATCTATATATATATATATATATATAATTCAAAAAAGAAATTCTGGGGGTTCGGTGCAATTGTAATTAGGAATAAAGGAGCACACTTACGAAAATTTGATTGTTGTTTACGTTTCGGCCGTGGCATGGCCGAAACGTAGAGTAAACAACTATCAAATTTTCGTAAGTGTGCTCCTTCATTCCTAATTATATAATATATATATATATATATATATATATATATATATATATATATATATATATATATATATATATATATATATATATATATATATATATATATATATATATATGGCTGTGTTTGGTATCTGTAATGATGTTCGGCGGAGAATTTACGTGTACGTGCCAGTGAGGAGTTGTACTGTGTACGGTGCTGCGTTATACAGACTGTACAATCCTCGTCAGTGTGCCGAGGAGTGTAGTTGTACATCAAAAAACGGTTCTACTCATAGGGGGAGTGTTTAACGGGCTGCCCCCTTTCCCTTCACCTCTGTGTTGGAGCCTGTACAAAAAACTAACTTCAGAATGGATGCATACACGAAAATGAAGCGCTGAAGTGCTGCTCAAAAGGGCCGAAGTTTTGGCGCTCGCGGCTTTCAGATGGGAAGTAATGAGTTCTTAGAATGCAACATCAGGTGTTTTGGGGGCCCATCAAAGTCAAAAGCATGCGCGGCCGTAACCTAGCGCTTTAAACCACGACGAGACAAGAAGGACTGAGCAATGATTTGGGGCGGGCTTGGCATCCTTCTTTTTGGCATCTCTATTTTTTCGCTCACCACCAAAGTCGATTTTTCGCTTACAACCAATGACACCGACGCCTACGCCGACAGCGGAATTTCTGCGACACATGATCTTTAACGCTATCGTGTTAAAAAAAAGGGGCAAAAGAAGAAAAAAAAGAAGGAAAGGAGCACAGGGATCGTCTCTTGGTCATGTTCAAAACAGGTGTGGAATAACTTATGTGAAGGAGCGAGTTCGATCCCATCTTGACACTTGTTCCGCCCCCCCCCCCCACAAACTTCTTTCATTCTTTCCCAACCCTTTCCTTTTCTCTTTCTTAATATCCGGGCCGACACAAGCCCGCCGGTTCACTGTTGGCACGCCACTAGGGTGCCACTCTGACGCCACACTTCGGAAATCACACTGTCACGGAAATATGGAGGGCAGCGGGAAGAGCCCTTGGGGAGTCATTTCCGAAGGACGTCACTTCCGGCGTCGACCGCGGGCCATCGACACTTGACGTATTAGACAAACACCCTCTCCCTCCTCGAACTCTTTGTCAGAGCCTCCCTGCCACTGCGTTGACTTTTCACCCTTGATTGATGTGAAACCATTTAGTTATTCGTTATTTTTTTTCTCCAGTCGTTTTAACACTCGCCCTTGCGTTCCCATTTCTCGCCCTCTTCCGTTCATCCGAGTGAAAAATATTTCATGCGCCGACCGTCTTTCCGAGATCCCCAAAGCAGGCAAGGCCGTGAATACGGAAAATCTGAGGCCCATATCACTGACTTCGTGCGCGGGCAAGCTTATGGAGACGATGGTACGGGATCGCCTCTCCCCATACCTTGAGGGCAAGGGCTTCTTTGCAGACACCATGTTTGGGTTTCGCCCACACATGTCTGCACAGGACGTCCTTCTCCAGCTCCATAGGGCCGTCATACAGCCCATAAGTATGCAACACAATGATAAAGCCATCCTCGCCCTTGATCTGAAGGGGGCTTTCGACAATGTTAAACACAGCAGCATCCTGGCTAACTTGAGCTCCACCGATTGCGGGGCTAAGGCCCCGCAATCGGTGGAGCTTAAGTTAGAGATTATGTCATATGTCAGAGATAGCATATGTCAGAGCATATGTCAGAGATTTTCTCTCTAAACGCCAGGCACTTCTTCGCATCGAGGACGAGGAATATGGCCCGTACATTATGGGAACACGGGGTACCCCACAGGGAGCAGTGTTATCACTACTCCTTTTCAACATTGCTATGATGCGCCTTCCAAGCGAATTGGCCAGGGTGGAAGGCACACAACACGCAGTATATGCCGACGATATTACAATCTGAACCACTGAAGGGAGCCTTGGTGAAATGCAGGAACGCCTTCAGCAGGCCACATCCATAGTCGAGGCGTATGCCAACGATTGTGGACTCCAATGTGCTCCAAACAAATCAGAGCTTCTGCACGTTAGAGCGAAGCCAAGAGATAAGTCAGCCATACACATCTCCCTGTCTGGGGTTCCCATCAGAGAGGTGGAGGAGCTCCGGATTCTGGGCCTGTTCATTCACCACAGACTCAGACCGGACTCCACTATAGCGAAACTCAAGAGAGTAGGCGAACAGGTAGG
Source organism: Rhipicephalus annulatus (assembly GCA_013436015.1). Classification (NCBI taxonomy): domain Eukaryota; kingdom Metazoa; phylum Arthropoda; class Arachnida; order Ixodida; family Ixodidae; genus Rhipicephalus; species Rhipicephalus annulatus. Next base: position 330,156 of record WOVY01004003.1, read on the forward strand.
GTGCATGATCCACCGCGTTTCCAACAAGCGGGGTGGTCTGCGGGGCAGGGACGCGCTTCGGCTCGCGCATGCCTTCGTGACTAACCGGATCCTCTACGCCGTCCCATACCTTCGCACTAACAAGCAAGAAGACGAAAGAATAGATGCAATCATTCGTAAGGCTACTAAACGAGCTCTGGATCTCCCGGTGGCCACTTCCAACGCCAAACTGAGGGCGTTAGGTGTGCTCAACTCCTACCAGGAGTTGCGGGAGGCCCACCTTATGAATCAATATACGCGGCTCGTGCAGACGGCTCCCGGGCGCCGCCTGCTAAACCGCTTACATATACAGCACACTTGCACTGCAGAGGAGGCGGAGCGTATTCCGGAACTGTGGCGGCATAAGCTCTCGGTCGCTCCACTCCCCAGTAACATGGATAAGCACACGCACGAAAGCAAAAGACAGGCGCGGGCTCGGACGCTTGAGAGGCAACACGGCTCCCGACCTGGTGTATTCTACGTAGATATAGCAGGGCCTTCGCCCACGGGATTTTACACGGCCTCTGTAGTTCACCGGGAAAAGCATGTCAATGGGCTCTCGTTCCGAGCACAAAATCCAGAGCGCGCTGAGGAAGTCGCGATAGCGCTTGCTGCTGCGGACCCCAACTCGAAAGTTATCATCATGGACTCCCGGAAAGCATGTACTCATTACTTGGTAGGAGAGATATCCCCCCTAGCCAGCCAAATTCTAAAACGGGCTCTCGCTGATCCAGCCCCGAAACGCATCGTATGGGCTCCTGGCCATCAGGGCTTACGAGCTAATGAGGCCGCTGACGCGGTCACCCGAGCGCTTACCCACCGGGCTCCTCACCTTGGCTCTTATGACTCGGAGGCCAATACACCGCTGCTGCGGTTCAAAGAAATTCTGACCTATTATCGTGACACTCACCGCCTTTACCCGGCTCCTGCAAAGGGGCTGAGTAAGGCGAAAGAGCGAACTCTAAGGCGCCTGCAGACAGGTACTCTACTCTGTCCTGCAATCCTAAAGCATTTCGATGCGAACACAGATGGGCGGTGCCCACACTGTGGGGAGACGTGTGATATCTTCCACATGGTATGGGCATGTCCGAAAAATCCCCACCTACCCCCTTCCCCTACCCCTTCCCGAGAGGCATGGGAGACTGCCCTCCTCAACTGCTCATCACTAGAGTCTCAACGGGCTCTGGTGAGACGGGCGCGAGTAGGGGCCTCGTCATGCGGTGTCCCGGACTAAGGACGCCGACCATGTAGCAGGGTCATGCTTTGGCCCCGTACCTCTCTCTTTTATAATAAATGTTTTTCATCATCATCATCTTTCCGAGAATTTACTTATACGTCGTTTCCTTTTGTGTCACCTCTTTGTTCCCAGCCTCGGCATGCTGTCGACCTTTGTTATCCTTTATATCGACGTGCGGAACGCTCTTGCGGGTGTGGGTGTGAATGCTTCAAGAACCGGAGCGGCGGGTGCTTTGTTTGCGTTTCGCAGATTGCGGAGCCAGTGGATGGTCGGCCGACGTAATGAACGCCACGAGTCACAGAAACACAAAAATACGATAAAACAAACAGGAGCTCAAGCAGTGGCATGTATGGGGTTTTACTCCAGCAGAAAGAGTGGCGGGGTGACAGGCAGCGGAAATACATGAAAAATGGCCAGGTCGGGCCAAGCGTTTGTTTAGCAGTGAAGCATGGAGGAAAAACTTTTTCCTCCACCCTCCAACAGGGTAAGGACGCTACGCGTCTGTACGTCTGTACTTGTCGTAGCTATACGTGGTCAACACACACACACACACACACACACACACACACACACACACACACACATATATATATATATATATATATATATATATATATATATATATATATATATATATATATATATATATATATATATATATATATATATATATATATATATATATATATATATATATATATATATATATATATGACGCCATGATGACTGGGAGACGTGGCCTGGCTCATACGCCATGTTTATTCCGTTCTGCACTTCTTCCTTCTCGACCTCTACAAACCATCACTTGATACATCACACGATTCCCCCTCCCCTCGAAAGAAGGCATGGATTACGCACAACAAAAAGTAAACAAGGAGAGGTTGAGAAGTCACAAATGTCAAAATGCACAATTGTTTTCATGGCCCCATGGTGTTCCGTAAACTCGCAAAACTTCAGAAAAGAGTGCAGCAGCCCGGTAAATGGGGGAGTTCTGGTGGGCGAAATTGGCTGTGGCGTTCTGGAGAAGGTAACCGCGTCTTGCAAAACTGCACTGACCATGACGTGACTTGAGCACCTGCGAGGAACGAACAAGGTTGGAAGTCCTTGGAGTATTTTAAGGTCGAATGTCGTAGGCGCAGAATCCTCTGTCGTACGCGCTGTATTCTGTGTCGCGGCTGAGACAGAATTAGTGCTTGCAGCCTGCGTGTACAAGAACTGAAGTTCAAGGAATTATGTCTATGTTCGTGCATTGTACAAATAATAGCGTTCAGTCTCTTTTGTAGTTTTCTGTGACGCTGGCTCCGTTGTCGTGAACTAATGGGATGGTGTGTGAATCTTTGCGTGGTAGAACTGGTGACTTCTTGTCTTGTTCGGTGTTTCCTGAGGTTTCGGAGCTGTAATCTTAGGCGCAGTCTTGATATTTTGTGCCAAATGCGTTTCTGGCGCCGATCCCTTATGCAAAGATGCCTTACGTCTTTAATTTGTTTTAAGAGGCTGACTTTGCGTCGTCGTCCTTGTCGGTGTATCCGTTGGAGTGTCTGCGATTCTTGGACTTGCTTTTGCTGGCGTTGCTGATGTTGCTGTGGAACGCATTGCGGTGAGATCCCTTCTTGAACATCGCGCTCGTTTTCTTCACAACTTGATGTGGGGCCCAGTCGGCAGCTGGTAGTTTGTGGGCTGTTGTCATGCACTTCAGGCAATGAAGATAATGCTTCAGAATTGGTAGAAAGTTCTTCAGAAGCTTCTTCTACCCTGTTCACTATAAGAGGCTCTTGCGCATTGCAGCGTGCGACGTTCGATGCGTCGGAGCCTTCGGTGTTTCTTCCATTGTCGAGTTTGTATGGGCTGGATGGCGATGCATGAACCCGTGTGGAAGGAGCATGGCTTGACAGGGTATTTTCCTGATGCGCCAGGTCATCTACCATAAATATGGCGTCCTTATAAGGCAAATGGTGAGCGTTAGGAGCGCTTGAAGAACCGCGTGATGAAAACCCAGGTGGTGGACCACGTATGCCAGACGAAGAGTGAACGGCATCAGGTGGTTGGGCAACGTCTCGGGTCATATGCTGAAGCGATGACTTCGCAAATGCCGACTTTCGTGCAGAAGGGAGGCGCGCTCGATGGCTGTGTTTTTCCCAAAATACGCGTTGTCGTCTGCCACTGAACTCGTGTGCTACTTCGTCTTTTGTCAGAGGTCGAATCTTGTTGTGCGTTCGAATGATTGAAGACTGCCTGTAAAATTGACGACTGAGTGCAGTTGTCTGTGGATGGTAGGTTACAAGCAAGTCTTCGTCGTAGTCGTCATCGTATTTTTTAAACCAAACGATCATTTCTTGTTTTATCTTTTGCCAAGACTCATCGTTGTCGAATATGTGGGTGAGGTAAAATTTAAATGCCTCACCGGTGACGTAGTCGCTGAAGTTCGTAACCATTTCCCGTTACGACCAAGATGCAGCGGTAGCGTGGAACTCGAACAGGTTGAACCAGTCCTGTACAGGTCCATCGTCCGCTGCTCCGGTGTACTTGGGGATCGGAAGGTCGGTCGATGATTCTGTCATGGTGCTGGTCGCTGTGTGCGGCTATGATGATTCCGTAGTCGATGTATGGTCAGGGCGTCTTGTGTAGAACTGCGTCGATGATGAGACATTGATGAAGTGGCTGGGAGGTCTTCATCCTGTCGACTCGTGTGACGCCATGATGACTGGGAGACGTGGCCTGGCTCATACGCCATGTTTATTCCGTGCTGCACTTCTCCCTCCTCGACCTCTACTAACCATCACTTCATACGTCATATATATATATATATATATATATATATATATATATATATATATATATATATATATATATATATATATATATAATACACACGTGCGCGCACACACACATACACGCACATATACGCACATACACACACATACTCACACACACACTCATACATACACACACACTTGTTGCTATTGCGAATAGCGCCTTGTCTAAGTTCGCAGCGGCAAACAGGCTGCCCAAGGTTCCCTGCTGCATCGCTGGTTGGAACGACAGCCCGACGTGCCTGGCTTTATGACTCCTGGTGAAGAAATGGGCTTCGACATCACAGAGGCCACTGCTACCATCCTCGTCAACGTTTACCCTGCCTCAAGACCACTGGCTCGCATCCCACTTCGTTGTTTGTTTTTGGACTTTCTGCATTCAACGACAATGCATTTAAAATAAAAACACACACACGCGCGCGCGCACACACACACACACACACACGCACACACACACACACACACACACACACACACACACACACACACACACACACACACACACACGCGCGAACTCTAAAAACTCAAGTGGGGAAAATACACTGCTGCTGCATATCGACCTGCTCATTCCTGAGAAGCTAACTAGTTTATTTATTACAGTTTCATGCCCCACTCACTAGGTTTTACCCATGTTATTTTTTTAACTAATTGGCTCTTTCAAAAAAAAATAAAAATTTGGGAAGTTTCCCTTCTTCATTTATGTTAGATTGGCTTGAGCCCGTTATACCTCCTGGTGGTACGGGCTACCCCCTTTTTCCTTTTAGTTATTTTCACATATAGGGGGCGGAAAAACACACACACACGCACACACACGCACGTACACACACATACACACATATGTACACACACACGCACACACACACATACTCACACACTTACGCACACACACACACACACATATACACACACACGCGCGCACACACACATACACACACGCATATATATATATATATATATACATACACACACACGTGCGGCATATATATACACATACATACACACACGCGTGCGCGCACACACACACACATACACACGCACATACACACACGTACACACACATACACACACATACTCACACACACATACACGCACATATATACACACATACACACACATACACACACACATACACACACATACACGCACATATATACACACATACACACACATACACACACATACAGACACATACTCACACACTCTCATACATACACACACACACGCGTGCGCGCACACACACACATACACACACATACACACGCATATGTACACAAAGATACATACACACACGCGTGCGCGTACACACACGCACACACACGCCCACGCACACACACATACACACACATATACACACACGCACACACATACACACACACGCGCACACATTTCTGGCATGACGTCCCGTGCAGGAGTCTGTTTCGCTACCTCTGACGTCATAGGACGCCAGCATGTGATAATTTGTTGCGTAATTCGTCCCGGACGCGGCGGCATAGTTGGCGCCGTCGACCACATGCAGTTCCCGTTTGTCGAGGCATCTAGTAGGGCTTTCGCCCTAAATAATCATCGCCCAAGCACTCCACGCCGCAGGTATATAGCCAAAACTTGCGGAGCTCGCTCGGACTCCCTCGTGTAATGTATTTTGCTCTAAGGGCTCGCTCGAACTTAGACTCACCAAGATTTTCCAGAGCGGCACTCATTCGGACTTGCGCTCACGAACATTTTCTTCAACGGTACCGACTCGGCTACTCTCCGGACCCGGTTTGTCAAGACCAAGGAGCTGGGTTATACTAAAGTATAACCTATTTGGTCAAGACACTCGCTCCTTCGGCTTGTGCTCCAAAAGCTCCCAGCAGAATCCTAAATGATCCTTCGGCTGTGACCGATCAAGTATAATAATTTGACTCTCTTTCATGTCACCACTTCGCTGTTCTTCATTAGATAGATTGGACTTCATTACGGCCAAAAATTAAGAAGTTGATTCTTTCAGTGCATGCCCTGCGTGCATGTTTTTGTGTGCAATATTTTTTTTAATTTGTGTATACTTTTATGCGCTGAAGTAAGCCAAGATTCAATGTATTTGTGCGTGCGAAACGGGTGTGCATCTCTCAGGTCTAATTCACGATATACGAACATCCACAAAAAAGTGACACTCATGCCAGTGGAAACGCAAACCTCTGACGCAATACAGACGCACTCGCGACTATCTTAAAATACATGAGCATCGACAAGAACAACCACGGCAATTTTCAGCAACAATAACAATGAGGATGACGAGGATGACAACAAAGAGGACTGCAAGGACAGGAATATGGCAAAAGGGTTCGCAGCTCGAGCAGCAATAATGCCAGGGAAAAAATAACAAAGAAAGAAAAAAAAGTAAGAACAAAAAGAAGGAAGAAAAAGAAAGAAAGACACAAGAGAAAGAAAAAGGAAATACAGAGAGGGGGAAATGAAAAAGAGGGAAATAAGGAAGGAAAAAAATTTGCAGATCCCACGTACAGTGGGAATCGATGATATGCGAAGCATCAATCAGAAATGTTGATATGTCACTTTAAAATCAGCACAAAGTTACGAGATGGAGCTAAAAGAAGCCGTATATGACTTCCGTGTCATGATTATCATGTTTGGATGTATCGTTTAGCTTCGTCATCTATTCACGTCACGTGATACCAAATTTAGTATATGTTGGGCTAGTGAAACGATCGCGAGCCCGAAATGAGCGTGGTATGTTGTCATGTTCTTACACGACACGCGTGTCAGGATTATAATGTTTGCACCAGTCATATATTTCGTCATCCACTGACATCACGAAACGCCGAATTTGGTATATGTGGAGCTAGCAAAACGGCCATGAGCGCATCAAGAAGGGCCCGATATACTCCAATGTAGCGTTGACGCACGCGCACGCTGGGCATAGCGACGCTACGTTAGCAAAGCGCGATCACTGTATGGTCTGACGCCAGGCGCGACCAGCATCCGTCGGCGCGGCCCGACGGCAACTGGCACTAAATGCGACATGCTGCGTTTCGCGCTGATGCCATGAGTAACATTACTCTATGCCGATGCATCGCTCAGACAACACTGCGTTTCCCTCTTTTCGTGATGGAGGTACGCCGGACGCGCTGAAACGCGCATGCGTCAAAGCAACGCAGCGCGGCGCGCGCCTGCGAGTATATGGCAGGACCGGCGCCTGGCGTGGCAACCCCTGCGTGACGTGACGAAATGAACGCCGGTGAGCACGCGCACCGCGTCATGTCGAAACGTATTGGCGCCCTGACTGTGGCATGTAGTCATGTTCTTACATGGCACGCATCTCACGTTTATTATATTTGCACCAGTCACATACCTTCGCATCCATTGGCGTCCCGTAATACCAAATGTGGTACATGTGAAGCTAGCGAAACGGGCGCGAGTGCATTATGAGCGTAGCGTGTAGTCATGTTGTTACCTGACACGCATGTCATGATTCTCATGTTAGGGTCTGTCGCTTGGGTTCGCCATGCATCCATGTCATACCATACCAGTTTTGAAACATGCCGTGTGAATGAAACCACCGCAAGAGCTGCAGGACCATGAAATGTAAATAATGACATTCATGTCATACATGTCATGATTTTCATGTTATGACTATTCAAATGTGTTTTTCATACAATCATGTTATGCTATAACAAGTTTGGTATCTATACAATCATCTAAACGGCCGGGAAAGTTAAAAGTCGTAGGTACTAGATAGATAGATAGATAGATAGATAGATAGATAGATAGATAGATAGATAGATAGATAGATAGATAGATAGATAGATAGATAGATACGCTCATAGTCGCCGAAGTTCGCTAAGAAATTCTTCGCATTCAATAATGAAAGAAATTCACGTAGCCTGATCAAATTGAAAGCAGCAGAAAGACCACCACCAGGTAACGAATCCCGAACTTCATATTTCCCTAAGCAAACAAGCACCTCCTTTCTTTTCCTTCTAAAACACGCTGACTCTTCTTCAAACGTTTCCCAACACGGCGTGGGAGTTTTCACGAGACTCAGATATTGGCCGTCGTTCAGCGTGCACGCTGCAGCGTAGCTGTGCAGAGGAGCGCTGTCTCGTTGTTTCATTCCAGAGCGTGGTGAACCCCGGGTAAAAAGCGTCGCAACGCCGGCGCTGAATGTCAAGGGCACGCCCCCTCACCTCTAGCGAAACGTCGTTACGAAGGCAGCGGCGGGGGCTGACATGCACTCTATACACCACGAACTCGTTCCGCGCTGAAAACTTCATGCAAGCTGGCCATGCATGTGCCGGCGTGGTGGGCAGCCCCAGCAATGCGGCAGCGTTGCCGGGCGTAATTGAAAATTTCCGAGGGAGCGAGACGCGCGTCTCTCGTGGCATCGTCGTTCGCAATAATGAAATCTCGGTATCGATTTTCGCTTTGGCTTTATTTTGGAGTCAGATTCGGTTCACCAGTGACGCTCTGCTGGTGTGCACAACACCGACGCACGTGCGTGCGCGCTTGCGTTTTATCCGGACAGTTTTCTTGTTTTCTCGAAATGAATTCGCGGAACCTTTCTTGGTGTTATTCTTTTTTATGTTCGTATAATGTTTTAGCAAGTAGCTACCGTCCGTTCTTGAAAGGGGATGCGCGTATTTCGTCCGAATTTCGTGAAGTTTGAATTTGTTGACGCGTATACAGTCACGCCTGTCGCCTTTACATCTTGTCCTGGCAAGGTACACTGTAACCGAGGGCTTGTATTCCACGATATTCTTCAAGGTCTTTACAGAAAGTGTTATCTTGCTACGCATGTATCGCGCCGCTAGTATACAACGCATTCACGTAAGTCACCTCTATCCATATTTTGCGGGCGTGCTTGATGTTATCTAGGGCTATCAATGACTCGTCCTGATGGTCTAAAGAAACTCGGCTGCTGACTCGCAGGTCGCGGGATCGAATCCCGGCCGCGACGGCCGCGTTTTAGATGGAGACGAAAATGATTGAGGCCCGTACGTGTGCTTAGATTTCGGAGCACGTCAAAGAACTCTAGGTGGTCGAAATTTACGGAGCTCTCCTCTACGGCGTCTCTCATAATCATATGATGATTTTGGAACGTTAAACCGCATTATTGTTAATATAGGGGCAGACGCTGTCCCTATAGGGAACCGAGTGCTTGCCAGAGAGCTCTCGCTCGTCAGCCCAGTTTCGCCGTCATTAGCTGAAACGGCTGCAATGAAGAGTGTCGCGAGATTAAACCAGATCTAAAAACGTTAGTCGCTCATCGCATTAAGCGCATGCGGGCTTCGAAACTTCCAGAATTTCGTTCCTTTCTCTATATAGCTAGCCATGAGCTTTGACATTGCTGTCACAGCAGCAAATTAGAATGCATTGTAGCAAGTGCGACTGCACAAAATGAAAATAAAAATAAAGATGCAAACAACGACAACAACACGAATGCTTTATTAGCCCAATAGTGTTTACATGTATATATAGTGCCTCTGAATATTTTTCTACTTTTATTCTTATTTTTAATGCGAAGCATTTCTTAACGAACTTCGGTGATTTCGAGCGTATCTATCTATCTATCTATCTATCTATCTATCTATCTATCTATCTATCTATCTATCTATCTATCTATCTATCTATCTATCTATCTATCTATCTATCTATCTATCTATCTATCTATCTATCTATCTATCTATCTATCTATCTATCTATCTATCTATCTGTCTGTCTGTCTGTCTGTCTGTCTGTCTGTCTGTCTGCCTGCCTGGCCTGCCTGCCTGCCTGCCTGCCTGCCTGCCTGCCTGCCTGCCTGCCTGCCTGCCTGCCTGCCTGCCTGCTCCTGCCTGCCTGCCTGCCTGCCTGCCTGCTCTGTCTGTCTGCTCTGTCTGTCTGTCTGTCTGTCTGTCTGTCTGTCTGTCTGTCTGTCTGGTCTGTCTGTCTGTCTGTCTGTCTGTCTGTCTGTCTGTCTGTCTGTCTGTCTGTCTGTCTGTCTGTCGTCTGTCTCTAACTAGCATGGGAAGGTAAGATGGTTTTGACGAATATGACGCGCTGGTTGAAGACATGAATAATGTCATAATCCCGTCACGTACGTCGTCAAACACTTCCGGACTCACAGTGGCACGTATACCCTGAGGCGGGTATGTGCCGCTGGTATGTGGGTATGTGCCACAGGTGATTGACACTTAGTAGCTACCCAGGAACTACGAGAACAACTATGGGCAATTCCAACGCGCGAACGTTAAGAAATGCCCGACATCGGTATAGCGTCGACCCGACGAATGCAAATAATACATGTCAGGGTCCCAGATGGGATCGAACACAAGCATTCTGCGGGGCAATGATGCATTTTACCACAGAGTTATACCAGGTCTCGTAACTATACTTTTCAAATGACGCTAATCATCGTGGCACGTCAATAGTGGCTGCAGCGCTGCCTGCCCGACTTTATAAACATTACATATATACTCCTTTGATACAACCGTCACGTCAAGTTAACGCCACTTGTGGTTAGTTGTCATGCGTTGAAGTTGATTTATGTAGCAGTATCCAGGGCCAGTATCCTCGCGAGCATCAGTGCTTCATATCGGCTTCCGGTGTTCCTAATACGAATGTTCCAGTTGGCATCGTTGCACAAGTGCAAACAACTGGTTATATAAACATCTGCAAATTTTTGCCGTTGTAGTAATCTTAGACTTGGTAAAAGTCCTCGCAATGCTTTCTATCTTGATCGTTACAAACTCCTAAGTAAATGTAATAGGCGGTGGTCGAAAACCTTTGTAACGGTTTAACGAAAGTAAAATCGAGCAAATCTTGGACGCAAGTTGCGATCGAAATGAACAAACATAGCGGTGACATTTATGAAGGACACAGAGTAAAACGGCGTAGTGCGCTAGTTTTTTTTTTCAATCCGCAAAAACAACGCTCACAGTACGAAGTACTCGAAATCGTTACACATTTTTTTTCTAAACACATTGTCGTTTCGCGAAGGGCTCTGCCAAGCGTCTATGTACTTTTAACGGGACGGCTCAGTGCTCTCCCATAGTTGAGTACGAAGTACTCGAAATCGTTAAACATTTTTTTCTAAACACGGCTCTAGTATGCTCTCTCATAGTAAAGTACTATACTACAAAGTACTCCATATCGTGAACCACTTTTTCTAAACACACGTTGTTATTTATGGCGACATTTAAACGGGACAGCTCAAAGCTCCCCCCATAGTGTAGAGCACAACGTACTCTAAGTTGTCGAAAATTTGTTCTAAACACATCAATAAAAACTTTTTTTTTCTAAACACACTATCTTCCTGAGCTATGACCGAATCACCTGCACGTGATTTCGGAGCGACGGTGACCAACTAGCTCCGTCGCTCTGTCGAGTCGCGACGGACGCAACCACGTGTTGGCGACGAAGTGTCATTATCACTTGACTGAAAACAATCGTATGCATGCCTATAAATTGTGAAAAAAAAAACTTAAGAAGTGGTTCGATGACAACACGCCGAAATTATTATCATGTCTGGCATAAGGAAGTCTCGAATGCGTCTCACGACTTAGTTTTTTTCTGCATTTTTTTGTTTAATCGCCACGGTATATTAGCTGCTTTAACCTCATGCGGTCCCCAGAAGGATCCCAGGCTCCGGTCATCCCTCCGGCAGTTGGCCTCAGTATAGCCACTATGGCGAGTGTCCACCGCGAGTGTTGTACACTCGCCGTATAGTGGCTGCTGGTGCAACAGATGATCCCACGTTTTAATGCACAAATATGCCCTACAAAATGAACAAATGGATGATTGATTGATTGATTGATTGATTGATTGATGTGTGGGGTTTAACGTTCCAAAACCACCATATGAGTATGAGAGACGCCGTATTGGAGGGCTCCGGAAATTTCGACCACCTGGGGTGCACCCAAATCTGAGCACACGGGCCTACAACATTTCCGCCTCCATCGGAAATGCAGCTGCCGCAGCCGGGATTCGATCGCGCGACCTGCGGGTCAGCAGCCAAGTACGTTAGCCACTAGACCACCGCGGCGGGGCCCACAAATGGATAGCTCAGTCTTAGAGCGTCGGATGCGTTATTCGAAGGTGGCAGGTTAGGTCCCTGCTGGCGGTTATATTTTCGTCCAAAGTTTCTTTCTTCACATTTACGTTACAATTACCATATACTTCTCTTGGCACGTCTGTCTGTTAAGTTTTCGTAATGTTGTGTATAAGAAAGAAAATGAGCCCTTAAGTTTACACTTCTTCTTTTCTTGATATTTTAGGTATTTTGTGCAAGCACTATACGGTATTTGTTACTCCGTTTCGTGAACAACTGTCAAAAAAACAAAAATAAATGTTAAGGTCACTCAGCATTTTGGTTTTCCGCTTCTAGAGTGAAGGTATACCTTGCGCCGACTGTATTTCACGCTCCGTCACGTGATGCAACCACCTTTACGAATACGGTGCTATCGCTGCAGCCGGCCTTTCATTTTTTTGTTTCTTTTTTTGTCAGATGTTGCTGAGTTGGCCTCTCATGTGGCACTATGGACCGCAGTGTTCCCAGAAAGACTTTTCTTTCTCTCCACATGCTGCCGGCTACTGGCACTGCGCTTGCTTTTGTGCCTATTACAAAGGGAGGAATTCCCCGCACAGCATCTTGTGTATTACTTTCTGGGAACTCACCTACGTCATTAGTTGCCTTATGTGCATCTTAATGGCGGAGGCTATTGCCATGCAGTAGACGTAGTCAGGATGATGATGATGATGATGATGATGATGATGATGATGATGATGATGATGATGATGTGCGTCTTAACATAGACCCGTAGTCGAATATACTCTTTGAATTTGACGCAACAGTTTTTTTTCTCTATGTTCAGTGAACCTGTTTTGGAGTAAATTACTTAGCAGTACTATTTTTAACACAACAGCTGCTTTGTTGCTACTGTTAGTTTTTACTGCCCTCCGAATCGTGTACTGGGGAGCACACTAGAGGCATCCTTCATGCCTAACCAAAATAATTTTCCCCAAATAAACTTTCAAGATTATTTCGCAAGTTCTCCATTGGTGGCTATCTTCCCGAATAACCATGCGGCTGTTTGCTCATTGAAATTCACTTAAAAAATATATCCTTGTTTAAACCAAAAATTATAATAGTAATAATAAAGCTTTTCATATAAAAAAAGTCTTTATTTCCTTTTGGTAATTGAAATATAAACACGATTTAATTAGAGAACTACGTGGTGTAAAATGTGTCTGAGTGTGAACCAAAATGATGTTTTTTTATTTGTGACTCTTTCTTGTAAATTAAAATGTTTTCAGTGGTCTAAACATATATTTAACGCAGAATATATCCGCTTTAGAGTAGGTATACGTTACGCTGATGTCCATACATGGTGAAATATCGCAATAAAAAAGTAAACACTGAACTCTTTAGCTAAATTCTTGGAGGCGTATATGGCAGAAAATTGAATAATTTTATGGAGCTTCAAACACCGTACACAAGCACCTTTGCTTAACATGTAAGACGAGTTTAATATTCAAACAAGACAGGATACTTCAAATAAATTTTCTTACATACAACACTCAGACTGAGAAATCGGGAAGGCTCTCACCCGACGAAAATTTTTCTTTCTGAGAAATCGTCCAGCAATTTACAGTTTTCAACGCAATAGGTGAGCACGATCAGTGGTTTCAAAACATTAAAGATGGTCGCGAAAACGGTTGGGGTGTTTGTCATAGAATGACCGTTAGGGTTTCTCTGTAAGCTTGCCCGTGACACTAAAGAGAGAAAGAAAAAAAAATAGTTCTCGTGTGATTAAGTTAGTCTTGCACAATTCTGAAATCACCACGCTCAGTGCGCCGCCGCGGTGGTCTAGTGGCTAAGGTACTCGGCTGCTGACCCGCAGGGCGCGGGTTCGAATCCCGGCTGCGGCGGCTGCATTTCCGTTGGAGGCGGAAATGTTGTAGGCCCGTGTGCTCAGATTTGGGTGCACGTTAAAGAACCCCAGGTGGTATAAATCTCCGGAGCCCTCCACTACGGCTTCTCTCGTAATCATATAGTGGTTTTGGGACGTTAAACCCCACATATCAATCAATCAATCAACCACGCTCAGTGGGAAAAGCCTCTTGGTTAGTGAGAAAAGTGACGCACGGAGAGTAAACGCTGGTTAACAAAGCACTGGAGTTTACGGAGCGTAAGTTATCAGTCTGAACTACTTTATTTTTTCGCTTTGTGTCGATTTAGGTTGCTTAGAAGCGGGACAAGGCGGACACTGGAGCTTCAACGTTAGAAAAAAAAAAGAAGAAAACCTCGTGCTGTCAATGCCATAAATAAGGAAGCTGTGGAGCCGATCGCACCGCTGGCGTACTCCCCGGGTTCACGCGACGACTATCGGGGCTCCGGGCCGAGGAGTCCGCGATGCGCGACAAACGGGCGCATCCGTCCGCGCTAACGCCGCATTCCGGAGCGCGGATGCCGGCGTCGTCGTCCGTCACGCCGGCGCCCGTCGTGCCGTCGCGAGACCGACGCGGTCATTAGCGCGTGGCCGCGGTGCAGCAGCGGAAGAAGGCATTCCTCTTCCGACGCACGTTCCCGCGCCCCACGGGAAAGTCCCTGCCACGTTTTATTCATTAATTTATTTTTATTTACTTATTGAATTATTTTCAGAGACGTAGTCCCTCTTCTTTTTATGCAGCAGATCGGCACGACGTGTATATGAATGCGGATCTAGCTTTAATAATAATAATAATAATAATAATAATAATAATAATAATAATAATAATAATAATAATAATAATAATAATAATAATAATAATAATAATAATAATAATATATAATAATTATTATATATTATTATATTATTATTATTATTATTATTATTATTATTATTATTATTATTATTATTATTATTATTATTATTATTATTATTATTATTATTATTATTTGTGAGTTGTAGGATTTGCACTGCTCAGTGAAAAGCTGAGCGTGATATATTACACACCCGAACGCGTCGTTATAACATGGCTTTCGTTGAGTGGTAAAACATTACCTGTTGTCTGGTGGGTGACCCGGGCTCAGGTTTCCAACATCGGGACGTGCATACTGTGTCTGAGCACATTCAGAAAAAAAAATATTCAGAAAAGGAAAGGTGGTTCAACTAATTTTAATACAAGTTCGTGTGTGTTTTTATGTGTGCAAATATATAAACACCTGTAAAAGTGAAAATGTAACAGGAGGTGGCCCCACCTGAGTGATGGATTGGTTTGAACGAGGGGATGATTGAATGACTTATTGATTAGTGATAGGGCCATTGATTGTTATGTGGGGTATGACGACCCAAAAGCACCACATGATTATAAGAGACGCCGTAGTAGAGAGCTACGGAAATTTTGACCACCTGGTGTTCTCTAACGTGCCCCTAAATCTGAGCGCACGGGCCTACAGCATTTTTGCCTTCATCGAAAGTGCAGCCGCCGCAGCCGGGATTCGAACTCGCCATCTGCGGGTCACCAGCTGAGTACCTTAGCCACTAGACCACCGCGGCGGGGCTGGTGAATAGGCCAGTAAAGTTTCCATCCATTAGTGAACGAGCTGAGGTAGTGGGTAATTTAGTTAGTGGTTAAGTAACTCACTCAATAATACTGATTCACCATACTCGTTCACGTATTCGCTCACTATAACTCACTCAAGATCATTTACCATTAACTCATTCATTCATTGGGTAACGCTCTCACTCGCTCACCATCGCTCGCTCAATAGCACTCATTCACCATACTCACTCACTCGCGTGCTGTCACTCACTCATTATAACTAACCGACTAACTCACTTATCCGATCACTCACTAGCTTACTCGCCATCATTCTCTGTCGCTCGCTCATTGTAACCAACCTACTAATCACTCATTCAATCACTCACTTACTAGCTTACTCACTATCACTCACTCGCTGTAACTAACCCACTAGCTCACTCATTCAAACATTCACTTACTAACTTACTCGCTATACCGCTCGCTACCGCTCACTCACTATAACTAACTAACCCATTGAATCACTCATTCACTAACTCACTCGCTATAACTCACTATCGCTCTCTCAATTCGTCGATTAGGCTGCAGACCCGTTCACGGCCACCGACCAGCACGGTGCTACAGGGACAGGCTCAGACAAACGAGCTCACACTAGACTGACCAGAATCAAACTCGACTCACCGGACCAGCGAGGCGAACAAATCGCCCGCATTTCTGCTTTCGCCTCGCTCCGATCCTTCGAAGCCTGCGCCCCTTTTCTTTTAATCCCGCCTCGCTTTGACCCCCACGCTCGGTCTCATCTCTACTATACGACCGACTTCTCAGACCGTAAGAGATACGGATGCGAAGAAAGCGAGCAGAGATGTAATAGACGCCGAAAAAGTATAAATTGCATCGAAAAAGGGTGTGGAAGCCAGAACAAAAAAAAAAAGAACTGTTCACTAGGGCGAACTTTCGCGCAGCCGAAGCGACTCGCGAGAAGCTATAGATTAGGGTTGAAGATGATTGGTGGAACCTGCGCGTCCAGAACATCGCGCGCGTTCGTATACCATCGCCGTCTCTGGCTCGCTCGATTCTTCAAACGAGGGGAGAGAGAGAAAACCTCGGGATCGCTGGTTGCGAACATAGGAGCAACAACAACATCAAGAAGAAGCTTTCTTTGAGACAGAGAATCGAACCGCTCTTCTTAAAATCGCTTCTCTTGCCCCTTTCTTTCTCCCTTCGAGAAATCGCTCCGACTGCTCTGGCGTGAAAGGACCGCTTTGATGCTCTCCTCCCCATCGTTCTTTATCTACTCTCTTTCCTTCTAGTATATATTCTTTCGTTCCGCGCTTCCGTTTTGGGGAGGAATTGGAGCCCGGCAGGGAAGCTACTCTTTCACGACCTTCTTCAGTTTTAATTCTAGTTTTTCGCGTGAAGTTTGGCTTGACTAGTTTGGCTACAACGCAGCTCACAAGACTGCTGCGCCCGCCCATGTGTCACTGTAACGTACCACTGTGTGCGACCTTTCTCGGTTTGGTGATATTTACAGAAGTTACGATGCCCGCTCCCGTAGTTCACCTGCTTTTTGCTGACGTCACTGCACCGAGCAAAAGCAAGATTCCACATTCGCCAGCATAGATGCGTATGAATGACGGCGGCGACAGTTCCCAGTAATAAAGCATGTACACATGAAGAAATACCCGAGAAGAATGGCCCGTCACGTTGGCACGAAGGTAGCGTAATCGAATCCCAGCCGTGGAGACCACATTTTAGTGGGGGCGAAATGCTTGAGGAATGTGTACTTGAATTTGAGAGATGGCATTAATGAATTCCGGAGGATTGAAATTTCTGTTGCCTTCCACTAAGGTGTATCTCATAACCACATAATTATCTCGGGAATAAAATCTGAAGAATCAATGTATTGCCACATTGATCTTTTTTTTCTGTTTTCATTTTACCGTCCCATCGCAATGTAACTGTCATTCTGTGCGGAGCGCGCCTGAATGAGTGGGAACTATCTGGATATTGTTAGAACATTACGATCAGATTGCGGGCTTAACGCGATCACAGTTCTGCAACTTAGGCGGCCGTTAGTGAAAACGATGGAATGTTCGTTAATACGTGTATAAAAGCCGATGCGCTTGACCGCTTGTGACTTGGTCAACGGCCGACGCTGTGTTCGCCGATATCAGCGTACAGCGTGCATTGTCTCCTGTAGTTTCCGTTTTCCCAGCCACAAGTTCGGCCAAATAAAGCGCCTACCTTTCTAGACGTCTCTGTCGTCTTTCTTCTTTTCTCATCGTATGTGCCGCGCTAATACGAGCTAAGTTCAAATGAAGCGCTTCATTTTGAACGGCTGTTTCTGCCTTCGTCATCGTCATGACCGCGGGACAGTATATTACCTGAGCAAGAGTTTTCAAAACATCGCTTGGGCCATTAGTGGGATTTCTGCAGCAATTTGACATATTACAGCGGTTCCGAATCCGATGAAAATATTGTTCACATTGCTGTTATCAACCAGTATTTTCTGCCACATTTTTTTTCACATTTGTGCGGCACTTCTTTGTGACAGACAGACAGACAGACAGACAGACAGACAGACAGACAGACAGACAGACAGACAGACAGACAGACAGACAGACAGACAGACAGACAGACAGACAGACAGACAGACGGGTGGATGGACGGACAGACGGACGCACGGACGGACGGGTGGATTGTTGGGTACAGACGGACGGACAAATGGACTGGCAGACATACAGATGGACGGACGGACGCTTCGCCCAACTCACCATCATTTACGCAGTGGATATGATGTGAATTATTTTAAGTAATCGTTAAATTCTTGCCGGGCTGTGAAGAAAGAAAGAATAAGTAGTTAAAGAAAAATGGGGCTGATGATAATCCTGGAGTCTGGTAGTCTAGTAGCGGCCTTCGCACGTTGGCGTTCGTGCGCCCTGGTGTATTCTTTGGGTTAATTTTCCGGTTTCCTCGCGCTGCCGGCGGCAATCCCAGAGGCCAAAGTGGAAAGAAGCGCATGGTTGAGATCTGCTCCGCCAGGTGCCTCAGTGGTCTCAGCTGTTCAGAAAAGGGCTGTCCGCTCTTTCAATGAACACATTCCATTAAGTTTTGTTAATTATATATGCTTACAGTTATTTGACCATTATCTTAAGTTAGCCTATGCTCCGATATCATATGTGTCCAATACTACCCTTAACTTCTACCAGAACAGCCTACTTCATAGCAGTTATTTTTTTTTGCATGACTTTACTAATATTCGGAAAACCAGAAATGAGTGCTAGACCGGAAGTGCTTGGGAGAGAGATGTGCTCTTGCTGATAATAACATAGCGCCCGCGTAACGCCGCTGATGGGTCGTCTATCTTCCGCCGCTGCAGTGCTGTTTCAAGGGTTCCAATGTTTTATATATAGAGTTGCAGTAGTAGTAGTAGTAGAAGTAGTAGTAGTAGTAGTAGTAGTAGTAGTAGTAGTAGTAGTAGCAGGTGTGTTGTGGTCGGCATCCATGTCACGGCGCCGCTTGGACGCGTGGGATGGTTTCGGATAAATCTAGCCTGAATTGTTTCGGCTTTGCAACGCTCCCCAGGGGGTTCAGAAGTGGCGACAACACGCCAATCGTACTACGAATTCTCCAGCTCCGCTCGCCAAAGCCTGTTTGGACATGCCCAACCGTCTTGTGGCTTTCGGCAGTTAGAGATGCTTAGAAAAAGTGGTCACCTCTGCGCTGCTTTGTCCATCAAGGTACACGGGACAATGAGTCGAACGTCTGGGATCAGTTTTCGGGGACGTTTCTCACTTTTCGTGGTGCCTTCACGTTTTCATTTCCCGCACGCCGTGACCTGCCCGGCAGCGCAGCCACATCGATGAGTCAACACTGCACGTGGGACACAATGTCATTTCACTGTGCTTTGTCGTGCAGCATAATGGCATTGTGCCTGGTGTGGTGCTCCTTCTGTCACCGTGGGACGAACTGGGCGTGCCTCTTCCTTCTTTCCTGTGTTGAGAAGGAGGAGGTCTTTGACCTTCCCATTATGACTGAGATGGCGGAGACGAAGGTGACCATTTCATTGGACTGTCCCGAATCCAATTGCGTTTCCTTGCAGTTGCCCGAATCCAATTGCGTTTCCTTGTTTATAACCTGGGAAGACCCAGGTTATAAGACGCGAGCGCCGAGACGCTCAAAGGATGCCGCCATCATTCATGTGGTATCGTGCTACCTTCAAAATGTAAATTACTCGAAATGAACGGTCTTGATATCAGCTTCACCTCCTCTGCTCGTCTTCACCCTGAGACTTGGATGGCTCCGGTCCGGAGGACAAGTTCGTCCATTCGCAACAGGTGCCATTCAGATCACGTGATCATAAACGGAAGTGGACAAGTAAATGACTGAAACTAAGTAATGATTATAATGATCTTCTAAAGATGTAAGCACGCGTGTGTCAAGTATAGCGGTGAATTCATGGCACCACCGTACATCTTACGATTTCGCTGTTCGACAGTTTTCACCAAGTGGAATTCCATAGCTGGAAGTTTTCTCTCTCTCCTTCAAATTCCAAACATTCGTAACGTAAAACGAGAGAGGATGCGAAGGTATTTTCTATCTTAATCTTACGCGCAGTATCTGTTCGCTTATCTTGAAGAAATTTCGATTACGGAGACGAAGAGGTCTTCTTTTCCTCCCTCCAAATTGTTTCACTTTCCTATCTATGTCACTCTCTCGCTACCTTCTAACCGCTTTAGTTATCGATATCTTTGCGTTCCGCTCGAGAAGGTCTTATTCCACTTGGCTGAGTCCTGTGACGTTTGGCGTGAAAAATCGCTTCCACGCAGAAACCATTCGTCTCGAACGAGTGAGGCGGCCGGGTTGTTTCCAACGTAATCAGTTACCGCGCGTCTCACGACGTGCTGTCGCCCGTCGGCGACGTTCCGCCGTCACATTTTTTACACTTCTGGCCTGAAAACGTTTTGCCGCCAAACGTCTAGTGAATCGGTTACTGGAGACCCTCTAAATACACACGGACACATAAATATATATATTTTTCTCTTCTACCGTTGAACGATTCGTACGTATCTATTTTCCTTTTATCAGTTAACCCCGTTTCTCCTTCAATTCTGCGCTAGCACTTTAGCGCTTTCACGTCGATTGGTTTCTCACGTACTCCGACCTTTTTAGGCTTTTGCTGAACTTAGTGTTGTGGCAAAAAGGATTCAGGCCACGTGAAGCTGAACGGGACAAAAAAAAAAAAACGAACGTTATAAACAAATGCGCCTCGTACCCGTCGTTCCCATGCTGACTGAACGCCGCGCGTTGCAGCTTTCGCAGCGGAGTCACCTTTGAGTCGTCTTAAGCAAATGCAAGAAAAACGGTGTTAACTTTTCCTTTCCTTTTCTTTTTTCTTTTTTTACGGTGAAAGTTATGAAGTCACAACAATCAATTTTGGTGCCGTATACGCTGTCCCCGCCGGTGTTCGTAAAGGCTATCGCTCGGAGTAAGAAAAAAAATGAATTGGGGAAACAATATTCAGGATCGTATGGGTCTTGAACCAGGGCCCTCTGAAAGGCATGCAAGTATTCAACCACTGAAGCACGTCGTCGCCAAATGACCCCATATATGCAGCAGGTGTCTCAAAATGCCGCTATTTTAACGAAAGGTCAGCGGGTGGTATTTGAACCAAATGTCAACCGACTTTGCCATTTGAAAGTTTTCCCATATTGCATATATCGGTCACTTCTGAACGGGATTTGGTGCAAGGTTTCGAAAGACACGTCGCTACTGGTCTCCAGAATGATGGCAATCTGTACGCCTATTCGGAAATTTGGAGTTTTTGTTCCATGGTTTCGTTTCACAGAATAGTGGCCTCATGGGGAGTGTCAAGAAAAGAATGATGGAGACCAGTCACGTATGTACAACTTATGAACAACTTTATTAGGGAAAAAAAATATGCGACGAAGATCGTCACGGGCGTGGCGGGTCGCTAGCCGGCGGGCCACGTGTTTGAGACCGCTGCTCCATTGACGTCATGTAGTGCAACCAATCTTGTTAACGTACGGTAATATCGCGTGGTAGAAGAGTAAAATAACAACCAGGCGTTACACGATCGGGAATCGCTCAACGACCGGATAGTTGAGCGCTTCCAACCCACTACAGTGGGCTCAGCCATAATTCTTCACCGTCACCAACCACAGCGTGAACAAAGTGCACGTAGTTAATGCCTTACGGGCTCCACCTGTCCACACAGACTGACAAATAGTGACATATTGGGTACTTCCATACTTCACGAAAAATTAGGATGGTTTATGGCATACTATGCCTGTTACTTACATTAGATTTACCAAAGAGGCACAGAAGTGGTGTATCCTGGTACAGAAATGTCCTGGTATTGAAATCCTGGTATCCAAGAGGTATAGGGATGGTATATCGTTGTATGAAAATTTCCTGGTTCAGAAATCCAAGAGGTATAGAAATTGTATATCCTGGTATAAAAATGTCCTGGTATAGAAGTCCTAGTATAAAAATTCAAGAGGTATAAAAATAGTATATCCTGGTATAAAAATGTCCTGGTACAGATTTTCCAGACGCATATAAATGGTATATCCTGGTATAGAAATCCTGGTGTAGAAATCTAAGAGGTGTAGAACCGGTGCATCCTAGTATAGAAGTCCTGGTATAGAAATTTTCTTAGTCCAGCTTTCGCTGTGACAGCTGCCTGCACCGCGCAGGCCTGTCGTTTCTTAAGAAAATATAATTTTATGTGTCCTACGGCTGTATCGCTGATTCTCGACTGATACAGTTTTCCCGTCCTCCCCGTATACGTAGGGATTGCCCGCTCTCTCATTGACCCCTTGTCGTTTCCTTTCCTTTTTAGTGCCCTTCCCCTTCAAGCTGTTTCGCCCTCTTCCCGTATTCGTATATTTCATTCATTTACGGCGTTCTGGTCGAGTTGGTGCGCAATCGCCCTTGAGGTGCACGTCGAGAATGACTGTCGTTGGGTGCGCGTCGATTTCGGAGGGAATTACGAGAGAACCGAGGCGACATCCGTTACTTCCGGGGCACGCAGAGAGAGATAGAGAGAGAAATTAAATAGGGAAGTGAGTCGTGTTGGGAAAGAGTGGGGAGTCAGTAAACCTAGGATTGTAGATATAATTTGGGAGCTAGAGAGAAAGAGAGAGATAGAAACGGATAAGGGAAATACAGCTCGTTGGCAACAGGTGTAGAAGAAGTTCGGGAAGTATGGGTATGTCCTTCAGAGATTTACGTTTATTCTAAAGAGAGAGACGTATTTGGGTTGGCGGGAAATGGGAATGTTTGGAAGTGGGTCTAACTCTCCGGAGACGTGATAGATTAGATAGGTAGATAGATAGATAGATAGATAGATAGATAGATAGATAGATAGATAGATAGATAGATAGATAGATAGAGAGATAGATAGATAGATAGATAGATAGACATTAAATGAGGATTAGATAGGTAAAAGAACCGTTGTGAAGACAGGTGAAAGAGGGATTTAAAAAAGAAGCAGAGGGAATGATTGCACCGGAAAGGACACGAATGGCAGCGCACCTGTGGACAGATCAGTAAGGGTGCGTGTGGAAAGGAGTGGTTGTTCTCCGGGCGCGCGTGAGGAAATAGGGGAGGCCGGATAAGGAACAAGGGGGACAAGTGGGAAGGGGTGAGAAATCGGTGGACGAGATAGGGAACGGGTCTTTAGCCAGACGAGCGCCACGCAACCGGCGCGCGAGGCGTAAATGAAGCGAAGTTTGCCGACAAGCGTAGGCGGGTTGGCTTTTCGAGCCTGAGTGCTATAAAAAGGAGTCGAGAAAAAAAAATGCCCCGAGGGAGCGATCGAAGTTGAGCTTTAGGGTGAGCCCATATTTAGTTGCGAAGAGTCGTGGAGCGTGAGGTGACGCAATCTAAACTTTCGTAATCAAAGATAACCGATGAGGAAGGAACGTTAATTAAATGTGCTTTATTTGCGCGAAGTCGACGTCTCTAGCAGTGCTGCGAAACCGACGATGTTTTCAGAAACATTTTAATTGAAGCAGCTGAAGCTGCGTTTCTCCAAAACCGCTTAGGGAAGGACTTTCTTCGTCACAGGAAAAAATGGATCGATTGGTGTGAATAAATTTGCACATAAAGGAATGTGTAATATCTACAACTTGCACCGTAATATTCACCCTCAAGTCGCACTTCAACTCCATTAAACTAGGAAGTATCGTTACTGGAAGAATCGATTCCCGGCTCTTCTGAATGACGTGTACTCCTTTCACGTTACTATAGACGACTTCTGTAAACATTCGCTAGTTTGAGAAAGACAAATAGAAGGGAAAGCATTCTAGGGAATTTGAATCTATCTATCTATCTATCTATCTATCTATCTATCTATCTATCTATCTATCTATCTATCTATCTATCTATCTATCTATCTATCTATCTATCTATCTATCTGTCTGTCTGTCTGTCTGTCTGTCTGTCTGTCTGTCTGTCTGTCTGTCTGTCTGTCTGTCTGTCTGTCTGTCTGTCTGTCTGTCTGTCTGTCTGTCTGTCTGTCTGTCTGTCTGTCTGTCTGTCTGTCTGTCTGTCTGTCTGTCTGTCTGTCTGTCTGTCTGTCTGTCTGTCTGTCTGTCTGTCTGTCTGTCTGTCTGTCTGTCTGTCTGTCTGTCTATCTATCTATCTATCTATCTATCTATCTATCTATCTATCTATCTATCTATCTATCTATCTATCTATCTATCTATCTATCTATCTATCTATCTATCTATCTATCTACCAAAAAGCAGTCCTGATAAGGGAATGAGTAATTAAGTTCTATGAAATCGTGCGCTCAGTAGAGCTTACTTTCACAACAAATCCATTTAATAAACAGCTGTCTAAACGGGAACGTTCCACGAAGAACTGCACTCTACTGCATGGACTTTATTATCTTCGACCAGTCCATCAAGCAGTCACTTCTCTACCTTTACATTTCATTGCATCAAGTGACGTAAACAATGAAGACGTTTTTATACAGGTGGTTATCGTACTGCTGTTATCAAGAGTTCCTTTCTTTCACTGGTATGCAGTTGCATACCAGTCAAAAGGCTCTGTTATTTTGTGTTCGTCGTGTGCCTGGTAGCAGCCGCTCAGATCGTCTCTCTCCCGCCTTTTCACGACCACGGATAGAAGGAGGTGCGGGGTGCCACGAAGGAAGAGAACGCGACTGCTCGAGCTTCACTTCGCGTGCGTGCACCAACTACGCGACACTGAATCCGCACTGAGCAAGCGGTCTCGCTGCGCGTGCAATGAGAAACCAGCCGAACAACCCTTGACAACTCCTTCGCTTCGTTCTTCGCCATTGTTGGCCCAGTGGCGCGCATAACGGCCCGCACATATCTACTTGGTAGAGTATCTCATCATTTTGTATATTTCCTTACTGTCGCTCTCCGGCAGCAGTGGTATGGAGCTTTTCTCACACTGAATCCAGTCTCCCCGCATCCCAGAAAAAAATAACAGAGACACGCGGGTACTTCTTACGAACGAATGACCGATCGAGATGCACCACATGGCAATATCGGCATCATAGCTACGTGTACACAAAGTGCTTCTGCATGGATTCGATCATCAATGTGGTAGACTTCATCCAACACGTGTTGCGTCGTTTCTGGTATGCGTAGTGCTCATGAGGAGTCCCATCGGTTATCTTCATGTTAAGTCAGCTTATCAGTATTAATGTTTCTGATAGAGCGGGCGTGAAATATTGTTATTACGTCAAAGTGTGTGATGGTTGCTTGCTCAGACCTGGTGAGATTCAGTTGCGCTGCATGGCGCTCATGCCATGAATTGATAGATAAATAGATAGATAGATAGATAGATAGATAGATAGATAGATAGATATGATTAAGCGTCACAGCTCATTTAACATTTTCATGCTGCCGCTGCTCACACTTCTGTTTAACCATTCCCGCCTCTAAATAGAGCTTTACGATGACACAACTCCTTTTCGTGGCATTCCATACCGTTGCTTTGCGTGCAGGGCTGCATTAGCCGAGCAAATGTTGCAAAATGCCTAACTGCTGCACATGGGTGTCGTGTGCAATAAGGGACCAGGGCGTGGTCAATAAACGCATCCCCCTCTTCCCCAAAAATACCCACTCAGACTCACACACACGCTACCAAACACACATAAATAGGCACGGAAAATGGTGGCGCAACGAGTGGAATGACCGCATGCTCTGAACACGCGCACGAGCGTGCATGTGCGTGTGTTCGTTCGGAGCAGCACACGAGTGCGGCGGCTGATCGTCGTTCGAGGACACCTACTGGTGTCGTGCTCACATCGAGTGAAATGATAACCGGCCCCGGCTCCCGCCGGTACAAGGGAACGAGGCGTCGCGATTCCGTACGTGGGAGGAAACCGTGACGGGCTAAGCTCTTAATTGAGCGCTCACTCTTAGGCGAAGCCGCCCACCAACCAACCGCCCCCGCAACTGTAATGACTCCTGTGTAAGCACGTATTATATATATATATATATATATATATATATATATATATATATATATATATATATATATATATATATATATATATATATATATATATATATATATATAAATTGTAGGCATTCATTAAGCACATCTACTATCTTTACACATATTCATCATCATGAGTGGTCGTCATCTTCATCTGCTGTGGGGACTTGGCTTGTCTGAGCTCTGTGCTTTGGGCGTGGTCGCTTCATCGTGTCTTCTGGACCTAATAAAGGTTGCCTTCACCGTTACATCACAAGTGGTGGAGGGTGCTCTACGATCTTCCGTCCTCTCCCAGCCCGATCTGCCTCCTGGAGCTCTGCTCAGGTCGTCGTTTGTGCCAGGTGTCCGGTAACATGCCTGAGAACGAGCCAACCGGCGCTTCCGCGTCTACCGCCACGGCACCGGCTACCGCGGCCTATCCATCGTGGATTATCACCGCGCACAAGCGTGAGCCGCCCACGTTCGCCGGACTTCGAGGTGAAGATGTAGAGGATTGATTGGTTGGACCAGTTCAATCGAGCGAGTTCCACCAACAACTGGGATGATCCTGCCAAGCTTCGCCGTGTTTCTTTCTATCTGACAGGCGTAGCGAAAACATGGTTTTTCAATCATGGAACGGACATTTTGGACTGGACACGTTTCAAGCAACAGCTTCGCCAAATTTTCGGCAACCCGGGGGTTCGTTCAGCTCTCGCGAAGAAGACACTGGATGCTCGCAAGCAACAATGCGGTGAGTCCTACACATCGTACATAGAGGATGTGCTTGCTCTCTGTCACCGTTTCAGCACGTCCATGTCTGAATCAGAGAGAGTTCGTCATCTATTGAAAGGGATCGGCACGGTCGCGTTCAATGCCTTGGTCGTTCAAAAGCCGACTACAGTCGCTGACGTTGTTGCCACGTGCCAACGACTAGAGGAACTTGAATACCAACGGTTACCGCCGGACAGCGCTGAAAACACCACCACGACTGATGCCTCATTACGTGCCATCATCTGGACGATTATACGGGAAGAGCTGCAATCTTTCGGCCTCTCAATGCCACCGAGTCCACCTGCCCCCTCCAACACTGTTTTGCGCGATGTTATCAAAGAGGAGTTGGCGTCCATGACTGGGCCAGCGTATGTAGACTCTCCAGTACCTCGACTCCAGCCGACGTACGCACAAGTCCTCGCTGGATCACCACCCGTCGTACAACCGATGCCCGCACACTCGACGCCTGTCCCGCTGGCTTCGTTGACTCCAAGTGAGCCTAGCCAACCCTTTCACCCACCGTGGCGGCCGCCTCCGATCTGTTATTACTGCGGCTATCGGGGCCACATTGCACGCGTCTGTCGGAAGCGTCAGCAGGACGACCGTCGTGGATTCGACATTCCCATCATCCCGTCCGTATACGGACGGGATGATGGGACAAGCTGGTACGCTTTCCAACGTCGTCCTTATGATCCGCCGCTACGTTGCTCACCGTCTCCAGCGGCGACATCTGAGCCAACCAGTTCTTACTGCTCTACTAGACGCCGCTCACCCTCACCCCTCCGCCGCTCCACGTCTCCATGGCAACCTGTCTCGCAATTCACAGGCACTGCGCCGTGCTCCCGACCGGGTTGCAGAAATTAGGTGCCTTTTCTCATCTTCTAACCACTACCACAACCACCAATTCACCAACCAACGCCCGGAAAACTAACCTCTGCAGCTTTTGGAGGAAAAGCTGCATCGAACGAAAAGACAGAAATTCCTCCAGTGCGTCCATATAATACGATATCTGTTTTAATAGAAGGTGTGTACGTGGACGCTTTAATAGACACCGGTGCTTGTTTGTCTGTGATTGATCGTTCTTTGTGCTCACGTCTGCGAAAAGTCACCACCCCTTATGATGGACCTTCACTGCACGCTGCTCAAGGGGACGCCATTAGACCTGCCGCTATGTGCACCGCTCGTGTTTTCATAGCTGGTCTTCTTCATTTTGTGCAATTTGCTGTGCTGAGATCGTGTGCCCGCCAGCTTATATTAGGCTGGGATTTTCTGTCTACGGCGGACGCTTCCATCTGCTGTCGAGGAAATGTTGTTCATATGATAGAAACTGACTATGCCCTGTATGCGGATGACAAGCCCGTTCGCTTGCTCGCTGCTGAAGATACCGAGCTACCACCTGGTCATCAGAGGATAGTTGCCATCACTTCTAATGTGATCGACTATGGTGACGTGTTTGTCCAACCATCTGCACGCTGTCTCGCAAGAGGTATAGCCCTTGCTTCAGGTCTAGCGCGGTTCCACAATGGCTCCGGACTTCTCTACGCTACAAACCAGACTTCTCAGAAAACTCTCATTCCTAAAGGCACCACAATGGCTTGCGTTTCTAAATCTCAACCTGTCGCTTATGCCAGCGTGTTCTGACCTTCCTTTTACTGGACGTTCATCAAGCGTTTCTGTTCTTGCTGCGACTATTAGTCCAGAACTGACCTCTTCACAGATAGATGAGTTGCTTGCCTTGCTACAAAAGCATGGGAGATTTTTTGATGCCCATTCCTTATCTCTGGGACAGACGTCCATTATTAGGCATCGTATCCAGACCGATGGCACTTCCATCGTACGCCGTCGACCATATCGCGTCTCTTCGTCCGAGCGTGAGATCATTGAACAAAATGTAGCCGATATGCTGCAACGGAACATTATACGTCCCTCCGCGAGTCCTTGGTCATCCCCTGTTGTTTTAGTAAGGAAAAAAGATGGCTCCGTGCGATTTTGCGTGGACTACAGAGCACTTAATAAGATTACCTACAAGGATGTTTACCCCATGCCGCGCATAGACGATGCTTTGGATTCACTGCAAGGTGCTGAGTACTTCTCAAGCCTAGACACGCGTTCAGGTTACTGGCAAATACCCATGCACGAGGATGACAAAGAAAAAACAGCGTTTTCAACGCCAGATGGGCTGTACGAATTCAACGTCATGGCATTCGGCCTTTGCAATGCTCCAGCAACATTCGAGCGGATGATCGACACAGTTTTACGAGGCTTGGAGTGGAAGACTTGCTTGTGCTATTTAGACGATATCGTTATTTTCTCATCAACCTTCCCTGAGCACTTGCAACGACTGGACGAAGTTCTTACGTGCCTTGCAAACGCAGGCCTTCAGCTGAACACCAAGAAGTGCCGTTTTGCGAGCAAGACGATTAAAGTGTTAGGCCACATCGTAAGCAAGGACGGTATTCGTCCCGATGCTGACAAGATTTCCGCTGTCCAACACTTCCCGCGTCCTGAAAAAGCCAAAGATTTGCGCAGTTTCCTCGGCCTCGCTTCTTATTTTCGCCGATTCATTCGAGACTTCGCCTCAATAGCTTCACCATTGCACAAGTTGCTCGGATCGGGCGTCGCCTTTGTGTGGTCTCCTGAATGTGAAGCGGCGTTTGCCCAACTGAAGTGTGCACTCACATCCGAACCAGTCCTCTGCCATTACGACGACACCGCGCCTACGCTCCTGCATACAGACGCTAGTAGTCGAGGCATTGGTGGAATTCTCCTACAGCGAGACAAATCTTCACGTGAGAAAGTCGTCGCATACGCGAGCCGTGCACTGACCCCTGCCGAAAAGAATTATACCATCACCGAACAGGAGTGCCTAGCGGTCGTATGGTCGATACAAAAGTTTCTCACTTATCTCCACGGCCACCACTTTACTGTTGTTACGGACCATCATGCCTTGTGCTGGCTCTCGACAATCAAGAACTTGTCCGGCCGCCTTGGTCGCTGGATTCTTCGCTCACAAGAATACGACTTCACGATCACATACAAGTCGGGAAACAAGCATCAAGACGCCGACGCACTTTCGCGTTGCCCGCTCTCTTCGGAGCCTCTTAACAAACCCGCCACTGCCGCACTCGAGAAGCTTTCGGCCGTCTCTTCCCTACATGTTTCGTCATCAGCTACAGTGGACCCAACTTCTCCAAGCGAGTGTGGTTTGTTCTTATCTCACCAACGTGCTGACCCTTACTGTCGCCGCATCATGGACCGTCTTGACGGGACTTGCCGGCCCCCTAACGCCCGTCTTCACCGACAGCTGACGCAATTCAAGCTGAACAACCACGTCCTGTACCGGCATATCTACCACCCTGATGGTCAATGCTGGGTGCCCGTTCTACCTCGCTCTCTTCGGGCTCAAGTCCTCAAGACATATCACGACGACATGTCTGCTGGACACATGGGCTTCCAGAAAACGTATGACCGCATAAGATGTCACTACTACTGGCCGGGCTTGTCCACCTGTGTCGCGAAGTACGTTGGCTCATGCGCCCTTTGTCAGCGTCGCAAGCTACCTAAATCAACTCGAAGTAGACAATTACAACCGCTCCCGTGTCCCATGCAACCATTCGAGGTAGTTGGCATTGACCTGTATGGTCCGCTTCCTATGACTGTCACGGGCAATCGATGGATAGCTACAGCTGTCGAACACCTGACCCGCTACGCCGAAACAGCTCCCGTGCCTTCTGCATCAGCTTCGGAAGTGGCCGACTTCATCCTTCGAGCAATAATCCTTCGACACGGAGCTCCCCGTGTAATCCTGAGCGACCGTGGGAGAGTATTTCTTTCAGAACTCGTCGAAGAAGTGCTCAAGGCATCCGGCACTACACACAAAACAAGCTCCAGTTACCATCCTCAGACGAACGGCCTGACTGAGCGCTTTCATCGTACACTGTCAGATATGATAGCGATGTATATCGAACCCGACCACACAAACTGGGACACCATTTTGCCATTTGTAACTTTTGCGTATAATACCTCTGTACAGCCCACAACCGGTTACTCGCCGTTCTACCTCGTCCACGGTCACTTCCCTTCTTCTTTCCTCGATGTTTCGTTCTTCTCTGCACCTGTCAAACCACGTTCATCTTCAAGTGAAGAATACGTGTCTCGTCTACTTCATTGCCGCCAGCTGGCTCTCGTCAACATTGAAGCCAAGCAACAGGATCGCAAGCTTGAATAGGACGCCTCTCATCGTGCCGTGTCTTTCAGCCCTGGCGACGAAGTCCTCCTTCTTACACCCATTCGCACTCCCGGACTGTGCGAGAAGTTTCAATTACGTTTTATTGGCCCCTACACTGTCTTGGAGCAAACGTCTCCTGTGAATTATCGCATGGCACCCGTTCTTCTTCCGACGGACCGCCGCTACAGGGCAGCAGAAATAGTCCACGTATCCCGCATGAAGCCTTTTATACGGCGTTCATCTTCGCTTTAAACTGCGGCCAAGAACTGCGGTCAGGATGACCGCTTTCACGTGGGGGGGGGGGGGGGAGTTAGTGTAGGCATTCATTAAGCACATCCACTATCTTTACACATATTCATCATCATGAGCGGTCGTCATCTTCATCTGCTGTGGGGACTTGGCTTGTCTGAGCTCTGTGCCTTGGGCGTGGTCGCTTCATCGTGTCTTGTGGGCCTATTAAAGGTTGCATTCACCGTTACATCACAATATATATATATATATATATATATATATATATATATATATATATATATATATATATATATATATATATATTGCTTGCTGTAGTTACTCGTCACCACACTGACTTCGCATGCAGGGAAATCCCTACCTGCTTTGAGGAAGGCTGCTCGGGATGCAGCCGCCGCGCACAGCTAGCGCCGACGTTTCTGGCGCAAGCCCCTTTTGAAGCAAGCCGCCGAAGACAGTCCTCGGTTGGACACGTCAGCGTGCAGCACCGGGTATCGCCTGCACTACTATGTCTATAGATCAAGCAGCTCTCGTTTATTAACAATAATTGGCGGGTCCAGCGTTCTGAACCCGTGATATGGTTACAACTTATGAGAGACGTCGTATAGTGGTTGTCTCCGGAAATCTCGACCACCTGTGGTTGTTCAACGTGCACCTAAACTAAGTACACGAGCCTCCAGCGTTTTCGCCTCCATCGGAAATACGGCCGCCGCGGCCAGGATTCGATCACGCGACCTTCGAATCAGCCGTCGAGCACCATGACTAGACGGCCCGTGGCATGCACGCAGCACACGTTGGCTATAAACATGGAGACGAGTGTATAAACACATATGGAAGTTATTACATTTTGTGATTCCTCCGTTGACGTAAAGCAATGTGGTTCAGGAAGGCGACGCACGCGCCACACGAGCTGCACGCCGCGTTCTCTGGAAGCAACTTCACTCGCTTACTACACCGCCCTTCTCGGCAACAAAATCGGCATACTCGAAAGACTTGTTAGATTACAGCGTAGGTTCACTCTGCAAACTTAATGGATGAAAGCGCATGTGGACACAAACGAACTTGTAATGGACTTAACGAAAAATCCGTGAGCTTTTCCGTGAAGGCTGTGCGCCTGCGGAAGTATAACGTAATAATGATCCTTGCGAGAGAAACAGCGTGTCACTTGAAATGTTTTCATTAGGCTTGAATTTTGTAATACAATAGAGGTGGTTTTATTCTGTCACTGTGTCACCATGCCACAAGAACTCGGCGTCGTCAGTGACTGTGAAGTAGAGTAATTAGTTAGCGAGCGAGCAAGTGACTGGTCGACTAATAAAAATCTAAAAATGCCACAGTTTAGCCTCAAGGGCGTATCAAATTATGCGATAGCGACAAATTAGAATGTCACGCAAACGGGAACCAAGCAACCGGATACATGCGGAGCGTCGCTCAAGCGCAAAGGACGTACTAAAAGAACATACTCAGGAAGAGCGCGAATTATCAACTGTCAAAGCTCGACCTACGTGACGCTGCTCAAACACAACGAAGGACGCTCGAAAGGAACGCGCAGCTATAAACAGGACAAACACGAAGTAACAACTGTCACGCTTGTGACTTCTCCGTGTTGGATAAACGTGCCGCAGGTGTCGACTATGCCAGCACCTCACTGTATATGAAGCTGGCGAGAGAGCCGGTTTCTTGTACAAGGAGGTGCTGGCATATACCTATGTCTGTAACTATACGCAGTTTCCATTATCTATCTTTGTCTTGTATGTGCTTGAATTCTTACCTATACATTTTTAGTTGACTTATGTTGCCTTCGTGATTTGCGCATCTGACACTTGTTTCTTTTTTTGTCTTTTGTGTTATAAAATGTTGTACCCACCCCCTCTGTAATGCCGTACGGGCCCTGAGGGTATTATAATAAATAAATAAATAAATAAATAAATAAATAAATAAATAAATAAATAAATAAATAAATAAATAAATATAAGTACCGTCGTGGCATAATCGTACATAACCGTGGTCAGATGGTCATTTTCGATCGCGATTGAGCTTGATCCTTATCGAATTCCACGATCGCAATTGGATCCCTTACGAAAGCTGCAACAGGAAAGACGACCATTGTTTAGGTACTTGAGATCCTGGTCGTGCTCGACTGCGATTAGTGGTGCACTCCGTGACATCAGTGTTAGTCGATAATATTGATTCCACCCGAAAGATTGCGCACCCAACGTGGTCTCTGCACTTGCCTCCGGGATCGCAGGAATCGGAAGCTCTCTGTACCCAAGCTGGCCTTGCAGGGCATCCGTGATCAGTTCACCAATGACCAAATGTTCATGTCATTTAAAGACGTCACGATGCCGCCACAGATTTAGGTGGCATGTGACGTCATCAGGACGTATTGGGGCGAGGTTGTCACGTATGATCATATTTTGCATCATTCGTTTTGTCGACGCCAATGCCGACGCCGACGGTCATCTTTTGCATTTGATGAGGCGCACGCTCGTACTTTGCATTGCCCGAGATGGTTCAGCAGGCGCTATAGTGGCAGTGACGTATTCTGTGGCAACGTTAGTTAGGCCTATACGTTTTGTCTCTGAGGCTCGAGGCGTCTATTTATACAAGTTTTGCGTTTGTACTACTGCAGAACGTGCGCGACGCAAGCTCATCACTTCCGCTAGGGCGGGGGCTGCGGCGTCGCCGTTTTCCCTGCTCTTCTACGCCTGGATGCGCTCCTATTTACCTGGATTTGCGACGGCTTTAGAAGCGTACGGTGCCGCTCGGGGAGACGACGCCCCTTTGTTCACGACCATACAAACACACCACCCCGTGGCACACATTCCTGGCTTCAGTCCCCATGTTTTTTTTTTTCACTTTAATTGTCAGTATTTTTTTTTCGTTCTGGCTCCGTGTGCTTTCAGGGCGTTGTGCCCTTCGTACACCAGTACATCCACCCTCGTGGCATTTCCTTTCTTTCTTTCTTTCTTTCTTTCTTTCTTTCTTTCTTTCTTTCTTTCTTTCTTTCTTTCTTTCTTTCTTTCTTTCTTTCTTTCTTTCTTTCTTTCTTTCTTTCTTTCTTTCTTTCTTTCTTTCTACTCGCACTCTGACATCACTGGAACTTCATTATTTAAAGCAGCGATTGCCGGAAGACGAAAAAGAGGGGAGAAAAAACGTACACACTAGGTTAGAACTGCCGCGTCAAGAAAAAAAGTATTTCGTCACATTTACTCCAAAAGTTGGCTTACATCACCGCAAACCACCTTCCCAATTTTAGGTCTGACTTGAGTAAATTCTTTCTTCTCTGGTGCGTCTTCAAAAACTGCACCTGAAAGCCCAGTACAGTTCTTTCAGAATTATTCGCATCAATTACTCATTTGCTCGCATACTTGTCGTGCTCAAGTGACTCTCATCATATTCTTCTCTCTCTCGCAGGCCTCAGCCGCTTGTAATCCACCTGCGGCTGCCTGTCCGCGTTGTATGGCTGTCGTCGTGTCCTTCTCAAAGGTAATACCTTCTCTTGTGTTCGCAATCATCTATCGCGGTTATGTTGGCTTTTGTTTCTATCTTTTTTTATTGTGGTGCATTTGCTGATGCTAACGAGCGAACGTATCGTTTAAAGGGCCTCTAAACAACCTCTAATATACAAAGATTGAGCGCGTTACTCTGTCCTGCCGTTTCCCGGCTTTTCGGTACATTACGTGATGCCAGCAGTCTATTCACGTGACGTCATTAAGAAATAAGCTGTTGATTGGCCCGTGGTAATGGTTATCAGTCACCATTGCAATTGTCTCTGATATGCAGTCGCTCGCCAATTTTGCCTTGTTTCGCAAGGACATCGTGCACGAATTGATCTCGCTTTTTTTGTTCGTTTTTCGATTGCACAAGTTGACATAACTGCGTGTAGCCAAAAAAAAAAAAAAAGCGAAATACTCATAGCCTCAACCCTTAGTTCTGACTTTCCGATGAAGGCGGAAATGTTGTAAACCCGTGTGCTCAGATTTGGGTGCACGTTAAAGAACCCCAGGTGGTCGAAATTCCCGGAGCCCTCCACTACGGCGTCTCTCATAATCATATGGTGGTTTTGGGACGTTAAACCCCACATATCAATCAAATGAACCTTAGTTCTGACACTGACCAGGTGTTTTGTGAACAAAGCAGTATACAGGGGAGGAGATGGCGCCTGTAATGGCCTGTAGGAAGGATAGCCGAAGCGAGAAAGAAACCGCTCTATCGTCTCCGAGCTCGAAGTGGGCTAAGGGGCTTTTACTCGCTCTAATAGTCATCTTCAACTTGGCGTTGAAGCAGTGGTGTTCAGCCAGCAAGTGTGTTCTAGCCGCAACGTTATCAGCAACTGCTTACACCTGCTCCGATCTGCAACATCATCTCTCTTGCAGGCGCGCGTGTTTCTATTGATTCGTAGCTTTTTACGGTCGTACAGGAAACAGCGGGTAGTTGCAGCCATAAGCACATCTTCCTTTAACGACGAATTACAGAGCATTATGTCAGATAGGGCTGATAACATGCGAAGAAATGCGGTAACTTAGTTCAGTCAGAATTCGAACACATGCCGGTACAGAAACTGGGCATAAGAGGCTATAGGCGTTGCGCACAAGAGGGTATGGGGGCGGCTACCTCCCCCCCCCCTTTAATCACCTAGAATATGGGGGGGGGGCAGAAGGCTGCCCCATACGTTGAATTAATTAGGGGGTATGGCGCTGCGGTGAACATTCGGCACCCCCTCCCCCGAAAGCCAACTCTGTGTACGCTTATGTGACGAGACTGCTGTGGATGACATGCTCAAGCTGTAGTCA
Source organism: Rhipicephalus annulatus (assembly GCA_013436015.1). Lineage (NCBI taxonomy): Eukaryota > Metazoa > Arthropoda > Arachnida > Ixodida > Ixodidae > Rhipicephalus > Rhipicephalus annulatus. The sequence goes on from WOVY01004003.1 coordinate 366,246, forward strand.
TGTTACATGTCACAAGCTCAAGCTGTAGTCGTGTTACAGATGGGAATCCCAAAAAGGAATAGCATCGATGACGCTTACCGAGAGAAAGGTGTCTCGTGCTGGGACGTAATGACGCGTTTCCGGTATCTTTTGTTTGTTTTGTGAACCGGTGCTGTTTATGAGTCCCAATTCTGTTAATGAGAAAAGCATGGTGAACGCGCTTTCAAGAAGATTGGTGGTGAGCCGGCTTAATACGGCGAAGCGTTCACCCAAAAAACGCAGCGGGACAGTTTTGCACGGCCGAATCGTATGAGTTGGGACGCCATAAATGTAATGGCTTAAGGAAGGCTTACATAACGAGATTCAAGAAACTGCGCGGTATTAAGAAAAACGTGACACGGGTGCTCCTATAATTATGCGACTCATATTTCTTGACAAATATGAGGTCATAAAAGTGTCTCATTTGGAGTAAAAAAAAAAAGAAGGAATTACGAGGTTATAGCTCTGGCAGGGAGTGGGAGTACAGTTCTCTTTATTGCGAGGTGGTCCTTAATAAGCGCAACATTAGCTAGCGTCCATTTCGACACCAAGCATCAGTTTCTGGTGTTTAAGGAGACGACGTTCGGGCTTTATCCTTAAGCGACTGTAACGAGGATTACACGCTTCGCTTCGACGGCACACAATTCTCCTTTTATTCCGCATGCATGAATGTTTGAAAAGGTCATTTGAAGGCGCTCCACTGCTGTTCTTTTTTCCCTTTTTGATTTGTTTGTTTTTGAGGGATGCCGTATTTGTTTTGCACTTCCCTGCTTTTCTAAAAGTCGTGGGGTCAAACACCGGCCGTGGCGGTGACATTTCGACTGAGACGAAATGCTACAGGGCCGTGTGTGTACTTAAAATTCGTGTGCACCCTAAAAAATCCCAGGTGATGAAAAATTTTAGAGCCCTTCAATACGGCATCTTTTATTATGATATGGTGGTTTTTAGGATGTAAGACCCTAACAATAATTATCGTTTTGCACTTCACATGGAGCACGTGGGCTCTACTTAAGAGATGAAACCATGAGATCAGTTTCGTTTTTACGAGTTTTCCCTGTGCCTGATGAAAAATCAGCTGTTGATGCGTAATAAAAATGATAACAAGAATGTAATAGTTACAACAATAATAAAGGTAATAATAATATTAATACAAAGAATAACAACAACAATGCAAACACGAACACTGGTATACTTTAACACCTCAAGTTTTCCGTGTTGTCTGCAGTTCATTATTGAAACTTTGAAAGTAGAAAGTGCTAAATAAATCAAACATTCCTCGCGTTAGAATTTTTAGATGCGAAGCAGTTTTTTCACTAGCCTGTGTAACGTTGTCCCTCCGTACGAACGCGCCGCGTGCCGCAGGTGTTGGCGCAGTGCCAAATAGGTCACGCCACTGCTGCGCGTTGACGTCATGCTCTCCTCGCAGCTCGCGTGACGTCACTTTCTTCCTCGCCTGTCGTGCCCTCGCGGCGGCGCCCGCAGCTGCTGCCTCGTCCGTTCGCTCGCAACACCTGCCGCGACCGCCACTCGCTGCACAGCCGTCTCGTCGAATCACGCGCGATAAACCGGACGCGCACCTAACGTACGCGTTAAAACATGTCTGTATGTGTCACCTACAAGACCTACGCCAGTCATCGCTTCAAACGAATCTTCCAGTGGTCACCGCAGCTCCCACGTTCGCGCCGTTCAACCCGTACGCAACGCTGCCGCTTCGCATCCCATCAGGGTTCCCTTCGGGGAGATGGTCCAAGTTTTTTCGGTATAGTTTCTTTTTTATTAATGCGATAGCATTTGTATGGACATTCTCGGCTGGATTTTGCCGCCGGCATCGACGTCACGCACCCTATATGTATACGTATCTATATATATGAAAATGCAAGAAAGAAAAAAAAAACCGAAGAAGACTCCGGCGCGTCGAATCAAACTTGGCACCTCGGAATTGTGAGTGTGAGGCGTTAACCACTGAGCCACCGAGAAGCACATACTTCACCGTTCAAACGGCAAGCTATTTACATCTACCACTTACCGCTTCTCACGGGCATCTCGGCGCAAATTGTGGTGTTTTCTCAGCATTACCAGCAAGATGGCGCAATGAGCTCGCGTCACCACGGCGGCACGCGCTCTAATCTCCCGCACGTATACTTTGCCCCGCTTAGAGGAGGGGAGCGACTCTCTCTCGCCGCACTTATCTCGCGGTGGGGAGAGGGGAGGATCGTACGTCTTGGCTGGCCTCGGGCTTTACCTGGAACGATTCTGTTGTAGTTACTGGGCGCAGAAAGGTCACTGCAATTTGCAGTCTCTGTTTGCGAAAAGCGTGCGCTTTTCAGACACAGCCAAGTAACAACTGATACGCGTATTCACGTGCATCTGTACCTGTGAGTACGTTTCGTGCGTCATTTGTGCGTGAGAAACGTGGGGCACGTTTTGAGCTGCTTTCCATTCTGCGCGTCATCTTCAAACTTGTTGCTATCGCGTTCATTGCTTCGCCTTTGCGGCAAAGCTGTGACGTTCTTTCTAATTGAACTGCTTATTCTCAGCCAATTCGTTATGTTCATAATTGGTTTTTGTCCCCTTTTTCAAAATTTTCTTTTCTTCCTTCTACTTGAGGCACTTTTTCTCCGAGTGTTTTAAAGGGTACCTCGTAAAAGAAGAAGCAAGCGTCCGAAAAGTGGCAAGAACGGCTTACAAAGGATGTGATGTGTTCTTTCGGGATGTGGCGCTTCGAATCGATCTGACTCCCGCGTTTAGGCACTACAGTGAAATCCTCCCCCTCTCTTCTTATCATCTTTAGCTTCCTTTGTTGTCTCTCTTCATGTCCTTTCCTCATTTTTTTTTACTTTCCTTTTCTTCGTTTCTCCAGTCATAACTTACGCATCTTTCTCTTCACAGTAGCGTTCACTTTATTTCCCTTTTGCTTATTCATAGCTTCCTCTTGTCTCTTCTGATGTTTTTTCTCCTTTCATATCTCCATTTAACTTGCTCCTTTATGTCTTAACATTTATCTTTCTCTCTACAGTAACATTTTCTCCCGCTTTCCCGTCTCTTTATCTTAAACTTTCTATTATTTTTATCCTCATCTTTATCTTCCTCTTTTCTGTCTCTTTTTTCTCTATATACTAGCACTATCTCTCTCATTTTTTATCATTAGCTCCCTCATCTCTCTGTTATTTCTGCTCTATCTCTCCTCCTTTAACTTCCTTTTCTATTTTTTAATCTTCAAAAAAAATTTTCTCCACAGTAGTGTTCTCCATCTTCATTTTTTAGTCTTTGGCTTAGGCCTCGTCTCTCTCTTCGTTTCTTTAGCTTCCTCCTCTTCCTCTCTCAATTTTTTTTCTTTTTCTTGTTTCTCCAGCTTTATCACCCTCCTCTACCTTTCTATATTTGTGTTCCTATTCTGTTTCTTTCTCAATCTTTTCCTTCTCACTCATTCTCTCTCTATCTTTATCTCCCTCTTGATCCAGTCCCTACAGCAGTCCTCTCGAAGCTCGTCGAAGAAGCCATTTACCGCTTCGTCATTTCTCTGCCTTTCTTTATTCCTGTCTACTTCCTGCACTTCCCCAGTTTGCTTCCGTTCCCCATGGCCGTTTCGTCACGTCCTTTTCTTCCCGCTCATAAGTTTTGCACGAGCATCTCGGATCCAACTGGCTTCGTGACTTCCTGTCCTTCGACGAAAATGCCGACTTATATACGTTCGCCTGTCTCCACGTTAGATTGTTTTCTTTTCCAAATAGCGTACACGCGTTGTCCGTGAAGAGAGCTGCTCATTTGTTTTATTTGTTTTGTTTTAGACAGCGCAAAAGCAGATTGACCGAATCTTTGGCAGTTGCTCTCTTTGGGCAGTATCTTAGGTTAGGCCAGCGAATCTCGCGCAGTCTTGCAGTAGCCTTAGCGACAACTTATCGGAGTTGGTGGAATGCTATCTGGGACACCACTGACTTGGTGACTTCCTGTTTTTCGACGAAGGTGCAGGCACCCCTATATTAGTTTTCTTACTTTAAATGTAGGGATGGGTTAAGAGTTGTCTGTGAAGAGACATATACGTTCTAGCCTCTCTTTTGTTTAGTTTCTGCTACGCTGTAAGAAAGAAGAAGAGCACGTATGACTCCTTTGGGTGAGTTTTGATCGTATAGGACTCTGTTTAAAAAGACGCGCTAACTCTCTTGTGGGTCACATGACTCGCGAAAGAGAGTATTGTGATCGTCAGAGAGGATTGACGTGTCATTTTAAAGGGAGCCGTTTACGTGGTGATCCAAAACTCACATAGAAGAGTGAACGTAATTTTTGTTTCTTTTGTGTGATGTAAAACGTCAGGATCCGGATGGTTTTTTTTCGTTTAGCCCCACTTTTCATGAAGCAGCTATGCTGAGTGAATGCTGCTGGATGCTGGAGAGTAGTACCTAAACTTACGTGAACTATTGGCATTTAGCGGAATAGTAGTATACGCCGCTTAACGTGGACGCAAGTTATAGCCCTGTGATTGGTGTACGCATAGTGCGAGACGACGCCCATCGTCGGTAGATGACAGGGTCGCTCGTAAAATCTATCTGTCTGTAGGGTCAATTCAACCCATCCCCGCACAGTCACACACACTCCACCTAGCGCTTGGTCCTGTCTGTTCTTCCCGCGTTTTCGTCTTTCGCGCTGCTCTGCACTCATGAGTTATGAAAATGACAGTAAATGGAGCGAAGGAAAATGCAGAGCCATTATGCGAAGTCCCTTAATGTTAGTGTAGTGATATAAATGTAAACAAATTAAAGTAGATGGAAAGACACCTTGCCGCTGATGGGGACATCAAGGCAACCTCCAGAGGACGCGTCCGACGCTCTACCCAATCAGCGGTGGAGGCCGTACATTTTATTGGATAAAATTTGGTACACGCGCCGTCATGGCAATACGAGAGGCTGTGTCAAAACACTGCCACGTTATATGAACAGCCAATAAAGTGGTCTGTAGGACGACCACGGCTAGACCTCAACTGGTACAGAGTATCGGAAGCGTTACCGTAAGGTCGTAGGTTCGGTACATACCAGCCATCACCTGTCTCTTGGTCTACTTTGATTTCTTTACATTTATGTTATAATAACTGCGCTTCACCGGTTATGAGAGCTATTATTGATCTGCTTTCACGTTACGCTGGTATCGTTTAATATGTGCGCGTGCGGGCGTCTCTATAGTATACGGACCCGTGCTTTTACGTTTAATCATTCCGTAGTATGCTCGATACACTCGAGAGCTAAGGAGAGGCGGTGCCTTACTTTAGCGACAACATCTCTTTTTACATGAAATCAACAACAAGGATTTCTGCATTACAGTTGAACTCTAAAGAACTCTAAATGATGTTTTCTACACATTACTTGGCTTCATTGTCTGTCTACTTAAATTTAGGTTCACGATTCACAATAAATAAACCCAGGTGGTCGAAACTCCTGGGGTTCTTGACTACGCATGTCTCGTATTCATACAGTGGTGTGGTACGCTAAACCACGACAGTTAATAATAATAATAATAATAATAATAATAATAATAATAATAATAATAATAATAATAATAATAACTGTAGGTTTTGTTAGATTGTGTCCAACGAAGAAAACGGGCTCTTCATCCGTTCCCGTTCCTCCGTTCTTATACTCACGTCCGCTGGATCACAAAGAGCACTTTTTTCATCCAGCGGCCGTGATGTACAACTCCAACGTGCAACTGTGCTGCGCGCACGGCGCGGTCGCCGCCGTCGTATAGGCGCGAAAAGTGCAGTCCGTGATTTAGCTGCGGCGACCGGGCCCGTTTATTGGCTACATCCGTTCCTCCGCGGCTGAGACGTGGCCGTCTCTTCCGCCGGCGTGCGTCGCAGCGGACGTGGGCGGAACGAGCGTGTCTCTTATAACAGGGTTAAACGGGGCACTCGTCGAGTCGGCTGGCGTGCCACTCACTGACTGCCGCGCTCGGCAATGTGGCGCCGAGAGTTTATAATATGCAGTTGGCGAGGGATGTGTAGAGTGCAGAGCGTGCTGATCTCAAAGCAGAGCAGCGCCGCGAAACCCGTGTGCAGTCAGCGGCAAAAGTTTAGAAACCGCGAGACACAAAAGAAGGCCTACAAATATTTTACGTTTCTCGGGCACACAGCCTGGAAATTAAATTTCCGGTTCGTTCTATATAGAACGCGGACGCGTGGAGCGGTCTTGGTCTGGGAGTCACTGCGCTAACGAAGACAATCGAATCCCTTTCTTCAACACGTCAACCGGGGGGGGGGGGGGCCTCTTTCGAACAATGTTGTGGGTCACGCGAGTCGTATAGAATAGTGCAGTGTTTTTGCTGTATATCGGCTGCGCCTCCTGGTCACTGGAATCCTTGCTGTGTAATTTTGTTACAGCGCGTGGTATTTCGTTCCACTGCGTGCAAATTAGTGACACTGCGTTGTACAGAGACCACGTTGTACAGAGACCATGTATGCACGACGGTTCAATATCGTTGCAGCGTTTCATGAAAGCCCTTATAGTCTCACGACAGCTGCATGGTGTCAGCAATCGCGTACAAGATTCGTTGTCACGCCGTTCCTGATCTCCCACACGTCTTCGCTGTGTATTAAGAGAAAAGACAAGGTTCCCTGCTGCTGAACGGCAGCAGTTGCGCCGCCACATCCTCGCCATGTCACGCTCTCAAGCGAAACGTTCACGTGACGTCAGCGATTACGCTATTTTGTTGTACGACTCGGAGGTCCCGCTGCGGGCCCACAGATGGAGTTGGACGCACCCTTTTTTTCTCCCTACTAAGCTTACGCCATGGCGGCCGCCTCGATTACGTTAGTGTACATCCCCCCTCCCCTTATGAGAGTGCTGCGAGATATATTTGACGGGTGTTGCAAAATATCTGGCTGATGGTACCACTAATATGGTTAGTGGACATGAAGTGAGAGAAAGAGAGGTATGGAAGGGCAGGAAGGTTCACCAAGAGTATGGTCTGCTACCCTGCACAGGGGGAACAGGTAAAGTAGCTCAAAAGGTGACAAAGGGCAGAGAGATGCACAGAATGATAGAGTGATGAGCATAGAGAGATCAAAAAGATATCACAGCACATTTCTAAACAGATTGAATCATTTCAGTACGGATATCTAAGAAAGTATGAAAGTGTTTTTTTTTTTGCGTGCACTTCACTGCCAGAGTTTGTTCCTGGCCCTCGAACGCCTGTTAGCTCAAAAGATAGCGAATCAACGTATCTAGGTGAACGCACGCTGCACCAAAATACGAGCGCATACGTATAGTATATAAAGTCGCGACAATGCCAATGGCCCCGCGGAGCTATAAGCGGCGGCACTGTCTCTTTTCGTCTTGCGTCTCCAGTCTAGCCAGTGGGACGTAAGTGTACTACGGACCTCAGAATAGAAGACAGCCCATCCGGGACGGAGTTCAGAAACCGGGTCGTCTTCGTTGCCCTCGTCGCGAGGCCTTAAAACCACTTGGCAGCGGTCCCGCCACAGGCTCGTCAAGCCGCAGAGCTCACGTACTCTACCCCTGTATACTTCTACTGCAGAAAAAAAAAGAAAAAAAAAGCAGCATCCTGGTTCGGCGAGGGGGGCATCTTCTCCTCCAAAGACGCAGCGAGTGCAACTCTCGACAATCCCGGGTCCGCTTTACGGCTTTCATATACTCGAGAGTTGGTCAGAGTGCCCGATGGTTCGCATGTGCGTTTGGAGTTCTTCTTATAGTAGAGCCGCTGGTGGAATTACGGTATATAACGAAAAGCCGCGGATGCTAGTATTCTGCGTCCTAGCGTTAACGACGCTGTATGCTCGGCTGGATGTAGTCGGTGAAAAAAAAAAACGAGACGTAAAAGCGAAGGGATATAGCCGCCATCGCTTATCTCGTTTTCTCGGTTGCAGAGTAACATCGTATGCGATAGGATCTGCCACTAACACTACTACCTCCACTCTACTACTGCTACTACTACTACTACTACTACTACTACTACTACTACTACTACTACTACTACTACTACTACTACTACTACGACCGCCACCACCACCGCCGCCGCCGCCGCCGCCGCCGCCGCCACCACCACCACCACCACCACAACCGACTACTTAGCAGGGCGTTCTTGTTTCCGCGCATATGACGGGTTCAGAAGTTCGTGACGGGAGTCTCCCGACTTAAAAATAGACCTGAGATCTACTGAGCCTAGGCTGTCCTTTTCGCGATAGAGTTTCCTAACGTTAACTAGAGGAGACTCCGGCGTGGTGATCGTTCAGCGACCTTGAGAATGATGGGTAGTACATGAATTTGCCTAATCTTCGTACGCGCGGGCTTCGAACGCACTTGCAGCTTTGTTTATTATTCCCGTGTTATGATTTCGTTGCGAATAAAAGAACGAACGGCTATGAAGCTTGTGAACCGATTTAAATATGTGAGCCAAAATGATTAAGGTGCTGAAGGGCAAGTGCTAGACATTTGCTGATTTTTGTTTCGTGACAAAGCAGCTTCAAACCACGCGAAGCCAAACGAAACAGAAAGTACGAAGAGTAGACAAGTTTGTGTACCACCAATCATTCCCGTGCTCGTTGAAGCGATGTGCGTTGCAACAACGATAGACACTAGCGCCAGAGTTTCTTCCAGTGTATCTATAGGAAACTCTATGCCTTTCACGACTAAATCTAGTAGTCGCGACAGCTTGCAACCAGAACACGCCTATCTCGCACCCAGGTACCTAGGCTGCCGGTGTATACTCTCGCGCCTATAGACGGCCATCGTGTTTCGAACTACCAAGGCATGTGTATGTGGCACCAAGTTAAGATGAGAAGTGACTTCTCTAGGACTTTAAAACACGAGAATGCGCCTCTTCAAGCTGCTACCTCCTACAAGAAGTCGCCTGGGCACCACTGTGCCGTCTTTCGATGCGAAAACAATCAGTGCAAGACGAAGATCGGCCCTCTCTGCGTAGACCCCAACACGACGCGGGAATCATGTTGGTGTGATGTTTTCAGATTGTACAGATTTCTATCCGCAACGAAAAACGCCGAGCTCAGCCACCAGTGAATAAATATAATCATCAAGAAAAAATCACAGCATATCCACGGAGTGAATGATGAGTGGGGCGAAGCGTCCATCCATGCACGCGCAAGTCTGTCCGTCCGTCCGTCCGTTCGTCCGTGCGTGTGTGCGTCCGTCCGTGCGCCTGTGCCTGTCTGTCTGTCTGTCTGTCTGTCCGTCCGTCCGTCCGTCCGTCCGTCTGTCTGTCTGTCTGTCTGTCTGTCTGTCTGTCTGTCTGTCTGTCTGTCTGTCTTTTTGTCTGTCTGGCAACGAGCACGATCCACCGCGGCCCTCCGCTCCACTTCGTCCATGCGCCACCAATGATCCGCCACGTGCGGTGACAACCCAGGAGACTGACAGGACCACTCATTCCCCGCACACCCAGGCACAGCTCACGCAGCAGCCAATCGGAGAACACCGGTACAGCGCCATCTAGAATATTCTCACTCAACTGCAGTTGATCTGTACTTCTAGGAGACAGCGCCATCTATTATACTGTTAGGGATATGCTGCCTTCCATTTAGAGGCGAAGCTCCTCTTAGTCCAACCTTGTCCTGCGTCAGGCGTAGGTGGCCAGACGGACAAACAAACAAACAAACAAGCAAACACACACACAGATGGACAGGCAGACACACGGACAGGCAGACATACATACAGACACACACACGGACAGACGGACATACATACGTACATACATACATACATACATACATACATACATACATACATACATACAGACAGACAGACAGACAGACAGACAGGCAGGACAGACAGACAGACAGACAGACAGACAGACAGACAGACAGACAGACAGACAGACAGATGGATGGATGGATGCTTCGCCCCACTCATCATCGTTCCCTCCGTGAATATGCTGTGATCCTTTTTCTTGATTTCTTCTGCCATTACGCCTGACTCAGGACAAAGTTACACTAAGAGCAGCTTCGCCCCTAAAGCCACGAGCCCAGTAAATGTGTACGAGTAAGTACACTTAATGCGCATTGGGCTTATTCAAGTGCGACGTCAGGTGTGCTTTATAGCAATGATTGGCGTGCAGTTTTCCTATAGTATGCGGCCCCAAATCATTGCCGTACTATTTCGCAGGCCAAATGCCAATAATAGCGTATATTACGACTCACGCGCGGATGCACGCACCGCGCACGTCTAGTAGAATTGTAGTTGCCTACTATCGCGACGCGAAGAAATGTGAACGGCGCGGAATGCGTGACTTTCGACTTATTCGAATTGCGGCGTGCCTTGACTATCGCTAAAGGCGAATCTGTGTGTTTAACCGGCGTCATCGTAGCACTATAAAATCTTGCTCTGGCTGGCTCTTTCACGCCGCGTGTGTGTTCTGAGTGTCAGGCATGATTGGAAAATGGTATACACATGCGGTGGATGAGCGCAAGCCGGAAGGGGATGCTAGGGCTAGTAGATGCCGGCTTACCGCACAAATTATGTTTTGCAAAATCAAGGTCCAACTGGGTCCAAAGCAACGCTTACCGCTGTCGCGTTTCTTTTCATCGCGAAAGTACGTACCTGATGAATTGTCTTCGGCAATCTGCAATGCACATTGTGTAGACATTCTGTACTGTCGAGGAAGGTCTTCTCGACGTTTGACACGAAAATAGCACGAAATTCCAAGAGATGGAAAGCGCGAAACATGCTTACAGCTGAGCTCGGGTTGTAAAGTTACGCGTTTCATTTGCGGAGCGTCTGCTCGCGTGGTAGTGCAGGGTGTTGCTACGCCGTGTTTGCAACAGATGGCGCGACGCGCATATTCAATATGGCTGCACTCACTGAGTTCGCTGAATCGCTGTGTTCTGGTGTAGAGACCGCTGTGTTCTGGTGTCAGTCGCAGGCCTGAACAACTGAGCTTCTCTAGTGGAGATCAGTGCCGTGAACCGTGTGAACTTGCCTTGATGTATAATGCCGCATTCCTTCGCTATAGATCGGTAGCATAGGAGCTGAGCATAAAGGCTCTTAATCTGGGGTTTTTAGTCGCATCAATCGAGCACTGCTCGAGTGTCCTCGTGGTGACAGTTATTGCCAAAATAATTTTGACCGTAAATCAACTCCTACTACTTCTTTCATTCGTTGGGTTAGGTGCGCTAACATTAAGGCCACACGTTTCGAGCAACGTGATTAGTGATTTAACTGTACTATGTGATTTAAATATCCGGCAGTGCTGATAAGACGATTAAATCCATGCTTATACTTTGGACATATCCTGTGGTCTTAAACGATGAGTAACTGGTGAGGCATGATCTGTCAACGTGGAATTCAATGTTAGCTGTTGTCTACTGTGAGGTCGTCACTGTCATGCTCTCTTCCTGATCTTGGAGCGACTGTACAAAGAAATGCTATGTGTTTTGTCGGAGGAACTCTTTTTTTTTCTGGGTGAGGAGGAGTGCCTTCGACACTGGTTTTGCCCTTTTATGTTCATCTGCGAGAGACGTGTAAAGCTTGTTTTCAGGCCTGCCTGGTTTTAGTAGGTCAATCTTTGTTTAGTACTCGCACAAACACCTTTGAAACTCTATGTAAATACCTACCATATAGATCTGTACACTTCATTTGCGTGTTCTTCGTTTACCAGGTATTGTACATATGCAACCATATTTTTTGCAACAATTCTTGTGTATCTGTGTATGTTGTGTTCCGTATACATATGTGAACATACCTTTTTGTAACAATTTTTGGTGTGTCTGTGGATGTTGTTCTCCGTCGTGATGTTCTGTTGAATTGTGATTGATGTTCGCTGTTCGTGAGAATAAACTTCTCTAAGCACTACCGGGTGCGACATTTTATATGAATAGTAAAGGACCAATTACTCTTTATCGTTAAACACAGTGTATACATACATTCTAACGAGAGTATGCTCACTTCACAATGAGGGACGGCTTTATGCTCTCCCATAGTAGAGTACCAAGTACTCTAAATTGTTATTAACTTTTTCTGAACACACAAGTAATCTAAATTGTTACCAACTTTTTCTGAACACACAAGTAATCTAAATTGTTAACTACGTTTTCTAAACACAATACCTGTTGGGCCCAAGGGACGGCTTTATGCTTTCCCACAATAGAGTATCAAGTACACTAAATCGTAAATCATTTTGTCTAAACACACAAGTAATCAGAGGTTCGTTGGGACAGCTAGCCGCTTTCCCATAGTTGAGTAAGAAGTACTGCGATTCGCTAACCATTTATTCTAAACACTTCAACCGAACATATTAATAAAAACGGCTCACTGCTCTCTCATAGTGAGCACGAAGTACTCAAAATCGTTGAACACTTTTAGGGGCGAAACTCCTTAAGCCGTGGGTCTGTACGTCCATGCCTCTTTTGGTACGTGACCGCCCAATCGCGTTTCAAGAGACTCACTCAGCTTGTGCGGACGGATGGACAGACAAACAGAGGACCATACAGGCAGACGGATGGATGGAATATTCACAGTTTACTGATGAAACCCTCCGAAGCTTCGCCTAACTCATCATCATTCACTCCGTGGATATGGGTGAATGGACGCGAAACTCTATTTGAAGTCCTGAGGGGCACGATTCAACGCGCAGCGGGCCTCTCCCACGTTAAGGCCCTCTGGCCAAGTTCGACCGCCGCATCGTGGGCCCTCTAGACAGCCCACAGCTGACATGCTGCAATATTTTTTCTAAACGCACAGTCTTCGTACCTTAGACTGGAACAACTTTATGCCCTCCCATAGTATAGAGTACTAAGTACTCTTAATCAGTAAACACTTTTTTATGAACACACAAAATGATATTGTGTTGTGCTTAGTCGTTTGGGTATTGTACAAACACTATGTAAAATTGTTTGCCCTGAATTACGTCTAAATAAAAAAAAATTGCCCGCAGCTTCCCTCGGGGGAACACTGAGCAGGATGCGGAGCATATAATTGGTTAACGGGGTGTTAAAGTGCGACTTACTTGGGTCGATGGCTAAATTGGTTAACGTGGTTGTGAAATGGGGTGTTAAACTGCGACTTACTTGGGTCGATGGCTAAATTGGTTAACGTGGTTGTAAGAGGGGGTGTTAAATGAGTGAACACGTACACACGTATGCGAAAGGGCGGCGCCGGTCGAAGGGACGTCGATCATTGTGTTTGTGGATTCGTTGGAATTCATTTTACCGCGACCTTGGACGTCGACGCGCCGTACAAACCAACCGACGAGCGGCAACTGAGCGAGCGAGCGCCGACCTTGAGTATATATACAGCGCGATGGCGCATGCGCTGTCAGCTGTCGAATGTTCTCGAAGGAGAAGCGCGCGCGCGGCACAGATGGCGACGGCGCGACGGCGCATGCGCTGTCAGCTGTCGAATGTTCTCGAAGGAGAAGCGCGCGCGGCACAGATGGTGGGCGACGGCGCGACGGCGCATGCGCGCGCGTCAGCTGTCGAATGTTCGAGAAGCGGTGCGGACGGCGCGGACGGCGCACTACAAGGCGCGAGTATAAGATGCTTCCGCATCTAAAAAATTGACGGCAGATCCACGAGGTGAATGATGATGAGATTGGGCGAAGCTCCTGGAAGTAATACCGTGAAATTTTCTTCCTTTAATTCGCCCGATAAAATAAATCCATTGCTTTAGAAAACACCAGGCGTCTTTCGTTAAGCAGCTGGCGTCTTCTTTTTTGTTTTGCTGTAGAAACATCTGGCGTCGTTTTGTTATGCTTTTAGAAAACATCTGGCGTCTTTCGCTGGTTTACTTCATCAATGAACGGCGTTTTGAACAAAATTTTTTTTATTGTTTAATCACGCACAGGAGAAATCTTACCAGGCACTACCTTGGAGGTAAACAATGGCTGCTACAGGGAATGAGAGACAGCAGAAGTCGGCTTTTAACACTTCTACTTCTACTAACGTTTACTACTGGAACATGCCAATGACTGCTAATGGGGAATGAGAGACAGGGGCATTCGGCTTTTACTTAACGCGCACGCCGCGAACTTTTTATTGTTCAACAAATCACAGGAGAAATCTCCCACCGGCACCACCTTGCAGGTCAAAATGTAACACTTGTTACACACTACGACTACGACTACGAGGGATGAACGGGTGCCGCTTTAAGGAGCTTTGCCCCTAATATTTCTAGACAGTCATTAAAGGCGCCTTGCGGCTCTTCGCTCGCGCCACCGTGCTGCACTCGAAATACGCTCTTTTCGAAATACCATTCCCCGGGATAAAGCTACACAGCTGCGCGTCGCACTTGAGCTGTTCTAAGGTATTAATTATTTATTGTTGTTACAATAATCGCAACGTTTTTCGGCATTACAAGGGGGGTGGGGGCTTGTAGAACAATACTGACATAGCCAACCAAGAGCAGGTGATTGAGCAAATCTACACCTGCAAGTCACCAAATGCGCAAAATAAAAGCAAAAACAGCAAAAAGGAGTATAATGAAGACCATTCGTAGAACACACGGACATGAGCTCAGACGTATCGCTCTCATACAGCCGCGGCCACGCCTGTGTAGAGCGCGCGAGAAGCCGGTTTTGGCTGCGCAGGGTGAAACCTCGAGGCAGTTTCGGGCTCTGATGTAGCCAGCCTGACAGCTAGGCCGCACATGCTTCTGATACAGCCCTTCAGAGCCCGAAACTGCTTCTATGTTTCTTCCTGCGCAGCCAAAACCAGCTTCTCGCGTGCTCTACACAAGCGTGACCGTGGCTGTATACATTTTAGGGGCGAATCTTCCTATTGTCTACAGCACTTTTCTAGTGAAGTACACATAGACAGTTTTTTTTTTCTCTCACATTTATGTCCATGCGCGAGGCATTGTACCACGTTCTAATCAAATTCAAATCATTATGCATCGCAGTGCCTTCGTGTACGGTATGAATAACCTTATATAATACGCTGTCTTCTGTGAAACTTCGAAGTCTAGACAGTAAGTGCCACAACAAATGTCATTCACTTAGCTAAGAAAATAAGCGGCCCCAACACCGACCCTTGCGGCACACCTGTAATAACGTCCACTTGATGGGACTGCATTCCATTTTAAACTACCATGTGTTGTCTGAAGTTCAAATATGCTTTGATCCATTCATATGGTGGTTTTAGGACGTCAAACTCTACATATCAATCAATCAATCAATCAATCAATCACTTCAATAACAGAGAAGTTTTGTTCCAGGACAGCGTGTAAATTAGTAGAGAGTGAGATACTAAACCAAACGCTTTACGTAAATCCAAGTAGAAACAGTCAACAGCTTAGCCGTCATCCAGCGCACTGGCCTAATCATGTCTAAACTCGGACATCTGTGTAACACGAGAAAAGCCAGGTCGAAATGTATGCTGATAATAAGGTGATTATAAGGACTAGTATTTCAGGTGGTTGATATTGTTTTTAAAGTGGATGTGTTCTAGAATTTTACAGGTGATGCAAGTGAGTGAGATCGTCTGGCATATAGTTTCACGCAATACTGCCCGAGCCAGGCTTGTGCACTGGCACAACATAGGCGAGTTTCCGATCATCCGGCAAGACACTTTCACTCGGTGACTTTGAGATGACGGCAAATAAGTATTTTGATGCAGAACGTGCACACACAGAAAGTTAAGCAGATTGTACGCCGTATCGACCAGTTGCCTTTGAGGCAGACATTTTTTCTTACAATTTCTGGATGCCCCGCTGTTCAAAAACAATTTCTATTTGCTCTCCATTCGCACTGGTTTCTACTGAGAGAGTTGTGAACGTTTTATTTTTGAAACAGTGCCCCGAGCAATGCCCGGTGTCACCCTGAGGTGGGAGGGCTCCTTAGTCCAGGAACCCTCTGGCTTCTACTGCCCTTTTGGCCCTGGCGACGAGTTGTTGTTGGTCTTCCAGGTCCCCGAGAGGGAGCTTCGCCTCCCACGTTTCGGTTAGGGCTTCGTTCGTCCGTCCTGCTTCATTATCAGTCGTGTGTTGTTGCAGATTACGTAATAATAAACGTGGAGTTTTGGGTCCCCAAAACCGCAATGCGATTATGAGAGACGCCTAGTAGAGGGGCTCCGGAAATTTCTAGAATCTGACGTTCTTTAACGCGCACTGACATTGCACAGTGCACGGGCTTCTGCCGTATCACTTCTACTGAATTTCGACCCCCACGGCCGGGATCGAACCCGCGACCTTCGGCTCAGCAGCCAGGCAACCTATAGCCAGTGATCCACCGTGGCGGACTCTGTGCTGTAATGGCACCGCCGCTTGAGCTGCCAGTAAACACAAAGCTGTAACATTAAAATGTGTGGCTTTGGCAATGTCGCTATAAAGCAAGTTCCCGTCCATATAGTTCGAGTGCAGGTGTAGCCATTGTGTTTAGAAAAAATATATTCTCACGGACAGTGAACATCAATTAAAATCCAACAGAACACCGCGAAGGCACACAACATGCACAGACACACCGAAAATTATTACAAAAAGATATATTTACGTATGTACATTACATGGTAAACGAAGAACACACAAATAAAACGTGAATATGTATATGTTACGTATTTACGTGGCGTTTCTGCGAGTACTGAGCAAACATCAATCTACCAGAACCAGGCAGGCCTAAAAGAATCAGAGCATATCCACGGAGTGAATGATATTAAGTCGGGCGAAGCGTCCGTCAACGCGTCCGCGCATCCGTCCGTGAGTTCATGCTTCAGTCCGTCGGTCCATGCGTCTGTCCGTGTGACCATCCGTCCGTCCGTGCGTGCGTGCGCTCGTTCCCACACTCTAAGCCGAAAAGGACTAAAGTGGGGTATGCCATTGGTCTTTTAGGTGACTAAATGGGCTACCACAAATTTCAAACCAATTTCGGACTAACTGCGGGAGAAAAAAAAACTGCGAAGGCTCAACTGTTACCGCCTAGCAATTACACTTGGTTTAAATGTTGGTTCAGTGGGACTAACAGTTCAACCGTCTGCACGAATGGCAAAAAAATGGAGGTCCTGCACTTGTCGAGTAAATTTTATGTTCATTCCAGTTTAAACAGCACTGAAGAATGCAATATATTCGTCATTCAACATACACATACATCGACTTGCACCCAATTTTTTCAAGTAAAACACCCGCAAACATTAAATGCCCACACTTTTTTTTCTTTATTTCTGGTTAGACTTCACAAATCGGTTGCTAAGATAATTATATTATAATTTACAACGAACAATACAAAAACTTAAAAATAACTAAGGCTGTCAAGCATCACTATAACAGATAACGTCTTAGAATTTCTTCGTCAGTAGGGTTTCTACCCTTTCCACCCATAAAGGTATACATGTTTTAAGAGAATTTTATTTCTGAAAAAAATCATACATACACAGAAGTACACATTCGTCTGTTCTTACTACCTCGAGCACCCCACAACAGAGAACGAACTATCGGATATATATAGCCCAGTATTTTTACCTCCCATGTAGCGTCATTGACCAACATTTGCTTGGATTAAAAAACAGTAAACGTTAACACCGTAACGTGAAAATTTGCATGGGCTAAATCGTATCACCGAAGCGCACCGATCTTTTAATATGGATCCATCTAATCTTCAGCTACCCTCCAGTCAGAGAATATGAATTATCAGCTGCCATTCGATCATGTCGGCCGAAACAGCATTCGCAGTGATGATGCACGGGTCCGCAAAAACAACCATAGCAGCGGCGCGTATGCAGGAAAGCTGGCGAAGCAGCCAGGCGCCCCGCCGATGCCATACCTGCCGACGGCGTCGCTAGGCTTACGAGGAGTACGGCTAAACGACCACCGGAAATTGCAACATGCGGATCGAGTGGCGATCGATTTTATATTCACAAATGAACAATAGGTAGGTGTCCACTGTTCGCGGTGTCATAGGGAGTGATGTAAGTATCTGTATAGTACTTACAGCAACGAGACCGTTCGCAGGCACAGCTTTTAAATGCGAAAGATTTCTTAGCGAACTTCGGCGACTTTGAGCGTGTCTATCTATCTATCTATCTATCTATCTATCTATCTATCTATCTATCTATCTATCTATCTATCTATCTATCTATCTATCTATCTATCTATCTATCTATCTATCTATCTATCTATCTATCTATCTGTCTGTCTGTCTGTCTGTCTGTCTGTCTGTCTGTCTGTCTGTCTGCCTGTCTATCTATCTATCTATCTATCTAATCTATCTATCTATCTATCTATCTATCTATCTATCTATCTATCTATCTATCTATCTATCTATCTATCTATCTATCTATCTATCTATCTGTCTGTCTGTCTGTCTGTCTGTCTGTCTGTCTGTCTGTCTGTCTGTCTGTCTGTCTGTCTATCTATCTATCTATCTATCTATCTATCTATCTATCTATCTATCTATCTATCTATCTATCTATCTATCTATCTATCTATCTGTCTGTCTGTCTGTCTGTCTGTCTGTCTGTCTGTCTGTCTGTCTGTCTGTCTGTCTGTCTGTCTGTCTGTCTGTCTGCCTGCCTGCCTGCCTGCCTGCCTGCCTGTCTGTCTGTCTGTCTGTCTGTCTATCTATCTATCTATCTATCTATCTATCTATCTATCTATCTATCTATCTATCTATCTATCTATCTATCTATCTATCTATCTATCTATCTATCTATCTATCTATCTATCTATCTATCTATCTATCTATCTATCTATCTATCTATCTATCTATCTATCTATCTAGCCGCTTACGAATTTTAGCTCTCCTGGCCGTTTCGATAACGGTATTGATACCAAACTTGGTATGGCATAACATGACTGCATGAAGAAAATATTTGATTGGTCATAACATGAATATCATGACATGCGTGTCATGTAGCAACATGGCTACATGCCACGCTCAGGATGCGCTCGCGGCCGTTTCGCTAGTGTCACATATACCAAATTTGGTATTACGGTACGTGCATGGATGATGAAACTATGTGACTGGTGCAAACATGATAATTATGAGATGCGTGTCATGCAACAACATGACTACATGCCACGCTCATGATGCGCTCGTGGCCGTTTTCCTAGCTTCGCTTATACCAAATTTCGTATTACGATACGTGAATGGATGACGAAGGTATTACACTGGTGCAAACATGATAAACATGAGATGCGTGTCATGTGACAACATGACTACATGCTAATGCGCTCGCGGCCGTTTCGCTAGCTTCACACGTAGAAAACTCCGTATTACGCGACACGAATGGATGACATAGAGAAATGACACATCCAAACAAGATAATCACGACATGCGTGTCATCTAACAACAGGACTACATGCCACACTCATGATGCGCTCGCGGCTGTTTCGCTAGCTTCACGTATGCCAAATTTTGTATTACGTGACGTGAATGGATGACGAAGGTATGTGACTGGTGCAAACATGATAATCATGTTATGCGTGTCATGTGAAAACATGACTACATGCCACAGTCAGGTGCCAATACATTTTGACGTGGCGCGGTGCGCGTGCTAGCCAGCGTTCATTTCGCTGCGTCACGCCGGCGTTGCCACGCAAGGCGCCGGTCCTGCCATGTAGTCGCAGGCGCGCGCAGCGCTGCGTTGCTTTGACGCATGCGCGTTTCAGCGCGTCCGGCGTCCCTCCGTCACGAAAAGAGGGATACGAAGTGTTGTCTGGGTAACGCATCGGCACGAAATGGAGCATGTCGCGCCGGTTTCCGTCGCGCCCCGTCGAAGGACGCTGGTCGCGCCGGTCGCGCCTGGCGTCAGACTACAGAATGCTCGCGTTTCGCTAACGTATACCGTCGCTGTGCCCAGCGTGCGCGGGCGTCAACGCTATATTGGAGTATAATGGGCCCTCCATGAAGCGCTCGCGGCCGTTTTGCTAGCTCCACATATACTAAATTTGGTATTACGTGACGTCAATGTATGACGAAATATATAACTGGTGCAAACATGATAATCCTGACGCGTGTGCCATGTAAGAACATGATAACATACTATGCTCATAGCGTGCTCGCGGGCGTTTCGCTAACTCCACATATACTAAATTTGGTATCACGTTACGTGAATACATGAAAAAGGTAAACGACACATCTTAATATGATAATCCTAATACGGAAGTCGCGGCATCATTTACCTCCATATCGCAACGTTGTGCTCATTTTAAAGTAACATATAAACATCTATCATTCGTGCTTCGCATATCATCGATTCCCAGTGTACGTGTATCTGCCGATTATTTTCATCGTGCGTCGCTCGCTGTGGACCGCCGGCTGCAGCATTACTAGTATCCGCGATCGCCTTCGCGCTTGATGTTTGACAACGATTGTCGCATGTAGAAAAATACATAAGTTTATCTGAGCTTTACTGCAGAATATATTATTTATTAAAGCAGAAGCCTACCTTTTCTATATATCGATTTGAAGTTGAGGCCAGTGACTGTGCGGGTACACGACCAATGGCGAACAGCTTTTTTTTTTATTAGCGTTGTCAGTGTTCTTCGTAGTTCTAACTAATTTAGCACATTGAAGCGAGTTATCGACATTGCCCGTGTTCTCGCAGGCTTTCGCTTTGTTTCGGCTCGCCCGTGCCGGGCATGGTGGAAACGCGAGGGCGCTTGCTGTGTGCACTCACTGCGTGTTGTACTTGCCTCTCATAGCATCTTCTATTCGCTTCATAGTGCTTCGCTTTCACAGTGGCGTATAGCCGATATAACTTGTTTTCCTGATCGCCGATCGCGCCGAGCATCGCTGTGCAGCATCGACAGATAGCGATCGCGGCGCAGCTACCCTCCCCGTTGGTCCCTTCATTGCCGGACTTTTGCACATGACATGCACTGTCACGCACTTAGTCCCTGTTAGACGAACCGTTCGTCCGTTGGTTCAACGACCGTAGTTAGTCCAACTTTGCCGAATTTCGGCTTACAGTGTACGTTCGTCGGTGCGTCCATCTAGTTAACTCTAAGTACCGCCATCTCGCATCTTTTCATCATGTACTCATCATATAGAAGTACCGCCATCCAGCGGACATTCCAAGGACTAAACGTGATGTGGCTACCTACGACGACGACTACTACATACATCGCGGACGCACGACCCACGGCTTAAGAAGCTTCGCCCCTAAAACAAGGTTCACACGTCTTTCTCGGACGAACATTAAAGGGCAGGACCAGTGACGAAAAAATTCCTCCTCACCGAGAAAGAAGAGTCCCTCCGACAGAACAGACAACATCTCAGTGTATGCAGTCACTCCACAATCGGGAAGAGAGTACCTGCGTTTAGAAATAGTGGTAAAAGATTTAGACTACTAGGTACTCTGCTATGGGAGAGCATAAAGCCGTCCCGCGGGGCTCACAAATAGCGTGCGCATAGTGTGTTTAGAAAAAGTTATCGATTTAGAGTACGATGTACTCTACTATGGGAGAGCAGAGCGCCGTCCCGTGTAGTACAGAGGGCAGATGAAGGGGGGGGGGGGATAAGAGAAAGCGGGTAACGATTTGGAGCATAGGATACTCTACTACGGGAGAGCTTGAAGCCGTCCCGAGAAGTAAAAAGCAAAGGGAGTGCTTCGCAATGACGGCTACATGGTAGCCTTGCACAATTAACGGAAGAAGCGATAGCGAAAGAAGCAGCTATGGCGCCCTCAAAGGTGCGCCGGTCACTTGCATACTTGTATGTACCGTTTTCTAATAATCGATGCTTTCTTAATTGTGAGCTTGTCGGCAATCAGCCGTTTTCAATATGGTAATGCGACCTTTTATCAAGTTCACTTGTCACATAGCGTTGCAACATTCAGTCGTCGCCTGGATGTCCGCGCAGGACAGTCGTCGTTGCCTGTAGTTGCCTGTGAGGACTGAAGTGTGGCGGCGCTAAACACGCTGGTGAACATCCCGGCATGGAGAAAAGACAAAATATATCACACCATCTTTACGGCGTGCATGACTATGAGTGGCGCGAAGCATCCGTCTGTCCGTCCGCGCTTGTGTCCGTCCGTTCGTTCTTGCTTCCGTTCGACCGGCCTTCTGTGCGTCCATCTGTTCGTCCGTGCGCCAGTCCCGGCGTTTTTCCGTGCGTCGGTCTGTCAGTCGATACATGCGTCCATCCGTCTGTCTCTGCGTTCGTCCGTCCATACGTCCATCCATCCATTCATGCGTCCGTCCGTCTGCCCGTGCATTTGTCCGTCCATCCGTCCGCCCGTGCGTCTGTCCATCCTTCCGTCCATCTAGTGAACACTCTAAGTACTGCCATCTCGCATCTTTGCATTATATATTCATCATATAAAAGTATACACCGCCATCCAGCGGACATTCCAAGGACTAAACGAGAGGTGGCACGGCCGGACTAGAGAAGCGGCACGCGCGCACTCTCTTCCGACCTGCGGTTCGTGTCCAGTTCCCACCTTTCGCCGCCGCTAGTTCATGGCACTGCGGCCCAACCCTCGCTAAACCTGGCTAAAACAAGGGAGATTACGCCCAGCGAGTTTAACGTGGCAACCTTTTCTGGTCAGATTGTGCTCAAAGTGCGTCCTTCTGTTACTAGTTTTCTTCAGTAATCATCAAATTCAAGGCAAATTTTATTGAAGATTAAGTCACCGATTTTCGTCTCTGTAGGTCACTTTATGATATTTTTATTCATGATTAACGTGCGTGGGTTTCCTCCTCAATTCAAAAGAGTGCGCGCGTGCCGCTCCTCTATAGTCCGGCTGTTGAGGTGGCTACTACTACTACTACTACTACTACTACTACTACTACTACTACTACTACTACTACTACTACTACTACTACTACATACATCGCGGACGCATGACCGATGGTTAAAGAGCTTCGCCGTTAAAAAGCTAAGAGGGAGCTTTGCGCAATGCGTTTGAAATTAAAAAGAAGGGTAGTAGGTTGTGCACGCACATGCCATGCTTCACTTGTCCCCATTTTCTCTACATGGCAAGGGCTGTTAAACTTTTTTAAACATTACCATGTGATACGGGAGAACCTGCAGCTGCTATCGTATACGTGCACGTAAAAAAGGCCGTATATTATATCCATTTCTTTTTATATATATACTTCGGGGAAGGGTTTTATATATTCGTTGTATGAAGGGTCACAGCTTACCTTGGCAGTGTGTATTACACTTTACTTTATCGATATGTTTTGCTGAACATACGACAAAACAAAAACTAACTAATACTTGCCTTGTTTTGATCACCTTATTATTGAACGATTCCCGGGTGTTCGATTCACGTGCCAAAACCACAATATGATTCTGAGACGTGCCATAGTGGGGAACTCAGAAATAATTTGGACTGATTATGGTAGTTTAACGGGCACCCATATTGAGTATATGGGTGTTAGAAATAGAGCCGGCGTAGTCAATGATGATAGAGCCCGCGACCTCAAGTTCACCAGCACTACACACCCAAAAGCGGGCCTGCGGTACTTTCTCAGCATTGCATAAGACGCGCCGATTGACAGTCGTTGCTCCTGAAAACACATGAATCAAACATTATAGCGCATTATGCGACCTGGACTTTACAATTGATCTCTCAAAATCAGCTAGCAATATGTCCTTCTCTCTACAAATGACGCCATAAGCCCGAAAGGCCGCGTCATAAACTTCAAGTCCACGGCCATTGAATGATCTGAGCATCGTGAGCTGCATAGTTACAGTGGCCGCCGCGGGAGGTCGCCACGTGCCCGCTCGCACGCTGTCTATCAGAGTGAAAGTAAGGCGCAAAAAAAAAAAGAGAAAGGGCTCGATGTTATGGCGCACGCTGTCGAAGGGTCGCACCTTCTAGACCCCTTGTAATCCCCTCGTTGCGTAGATTTCAGCGCATTCGTTGGTACGAGAGAAGAGACAATGCGCTTGAAGCGTGCGACAAATCCTTGTAAGTCCGCTCGTACTAGACGAATTTGAAATTTTTTCGCGAGAGCCGGTCCGTTAGGCAATAAGCTATTGTAATGTAGCAATTTGACGATTACTTAGAAGGCGTTGCAAATTCCTTTAACGCGCGCTCAGTTCGCGGTACGCAATCTTTTTTCAGCAAATATACCGTTCCCGTGGAATATCATACCCGGCTGTCGAGAGTCGAACGCTCGACCTCACGCAGCGCAACCAATTGCGTAATAAGCAGCAAGAGTTATCCGAAAATATAGCTAACTCGCGAACCACCGCCACCACTCGGAAATCGTGACGGCAAAGCGCACCGAAAGGCACATTCTTTTAGTTTTGCGATGCCCGGCGCCTTTGCGGCTCGTGTAGGTGAGGCCGTCTTCTAACGGTGCCTTCGCACGCAAGAACAGTGCCCGAGAGGGAGTTTGGTGATTGATCGTTCTCAACCATTTCGACGTCGAAAGACTGTAATTTGTCAAAATGATATGCGAGGACTGTTAGGCGCACCGCGAAGGAGTTTGGCAAGTTTAACCGGACTATCATTTGAGCCCGAGTTTGTTAAGATTGCATTTTGAGGTAACGGCGCCGGAAAGACACTGACAAAAACGTCCGGCACGCGACGGTAAACGCTTAGCTTGTTCTCCGCGTGTTTCTTGCACCGTCATCCGAATATGAACTTTGGTCAAGCCTCAGCAGGTCTTGTGCCAAACCCAAACTGTCCCGGAACTGCCCATTTGCTTAACGGTAATGGCGGCTTCAGGCCCCTGATGTTGCATTCGAACTGCTCACGTAGCTTCTTCGCTCCTGAAAAAGCTTAGGACCAAAAAAAAGGGGGCCTTTGTGAAGAGCACGTCATCATTAATTTCCATTTTAACATGCAGGCGTTTTATGCCATGATTCACGAAGACTTCGGTGACGTATTTCCGTCACGGTAATGACGTCAAAAATGAACATAATCAAATGAAAAAGAAAATTTCCCGCGATCGCGAGTTCATCGCAATACACAACCACTTGGTCCGCGACAACAGATGCCGAGTACGCTCACCGCTGTGCTGCGGTCATGCACTCTGAAAGCTTCAGAAACGCGCCTTTTATGCCTCACGTGAAAGCCCTGCGACAAAACTGTGCCCCTTTCACTCCATCTAATATAAAACCCTGCGCCCATCTATGCTTCAGCACGTCATAATGTTCTTCTGTTTCTTGTCACTAACCAATTTCATGAGTTCCAAGGTCATGGGTATGATCCTGGCCGTGACGGTCGTATTTTGGTGTAGGTGCAAGGCTAGCCGCCTTTGCACTGCACTTGCGATGATAGTGCATGTTAAAGAGCACTAGATGAAAAACTCCCTCTACTACGGCGTTTCTCATAATCAACTCATCTGGTCATTTTTGGGTGTTTAACCCTACACATTGATTGATATGTGGGGTTTAACGTCCCAAAACCACTATATGATTATTAGAGACGCATTAACCCTACATATTATTATTATTATTATTATTATTATTATTATTATTACTAGTAGTAGTAGTAGTATTTTTATTTACAGTAAGCCGGATACAGAGCTCACTGCAGGGGCAAAGGGCTAAAGGCGAATAGCCTGACAAAGGCCCTTGTCCCTCCGCAGTCCGTGACAGTGCAAAGCTTAAACAATATATATATTCAATGCATTGGTTTCAAGCAACCTGAAACTGTAAACACAAAATTCAAACATAAATAGCATAAGAAGTTTACATAACATTTCCTCTTCCTAGTTTGGTGCTACTACAGCATGTTTGTTAGCCAACTCGCCCAAGAAGTTGTACTGAAGGCAGAGGTCAGGGGAACCCCAAGGCTTGAAGTGATGACATGGCGTCCAACAAATATATTCGCTAATCTTTTCAGCGTGGGCGCTTGCGTTAGTCGGGGTGGCAGTCCATTTTCGTCATCTCTCGCCACGACTTATTCTTATTTTTCGTTGGTAGTGTGTTCCTATAGTTTAATTCTACAAGGTTTATGTCACTGCCTTTCTTTGGTATCTTCGTTGTTACCGCTGTCCGCGTCGTGTCTCCCGTTGTTGGTCAGATCAACCGTGGCTCACACAAGATGATGTTCATAGCGATGATGATGATGTTAAGAATGATGATCATGGTACTACGAACATTGGCGCCTACCCACTCAGAGGGATTGTCCAATGGTGGAGCGGACGAAAGTATACTTGTTGAAAGCCGAAAAATTTTCCCGAAAATTTTCTGGAACCGCCATTTTCAGCGTCGCTAATCAAGAATCCCCCTTAAGTTGCGAAACGTTTACATTTATTGTTTGTTCCTTGTTCGTTAAGGATACTACGTTGTTAATGCGGTACCTATATTAATCCAAGGATTGTTGCTTGCTGGGCTAGTTGGTTCGTTGTCAACCTGTGCAACAGCGCATAAAACTTGAAAAGACGGCACGGACGGAGAGTAAAGAGCGCTGCCTTCCAACTGGTTTATTCCACAGATGAAACCTGGTATAAATACACCCGCAGAGCCGGCGGGCAAAGAAAATAAATGAAGCAATGAAAAGCAATCAGCAAATAAAGCACTGCGTGATACCGGCATGTCTTAATCACCAAGCACCTAAATACCTTAGCTCATCCTTGGCCAATTAAAATGGTCGCATGCTGACACATTCCTCTCCATCAAAAGGAATCTAACCAGACCCGGCTGTCCCACTGCCATATAACGTATCTCCGACCATCAGGGGTGCTGTTTTAATCAGGTTAACGCCGTCTCTGCTTTACTTCTTTAGCCTTTTTTTTTCCGAGTCCACACTTTTGCAAGTTTTCACTTGATCCAAATCCAGCCGGCTCTTCCGTTCTAGCCGGTTCGCGTTCCAATTACCGAGATGCGCCCCCGTCGACTCCTCTACCGAACACCAAAGTCTCGCATGAGGGGTACGTGTCTTCTTGGTCTTACTATAGACCGGTATACATATACGTCGCGGAAGCCCGCTTCCGTTTTGCACCCCCTCCCTTCTTCATCTTCTTCCTCCACGTCTTGTCGAGCTCATCTTTCTAGGTGTATTAATTCTTCTCGACACGCTGGGAAGTTGGGAGAAGCGGGACATCTGCCGACCAGATTATGCGGACCCGGACAGCGCGTGCGGTCGTGTCTTTTTGTGGAAACGGGAAAACAAGCGCCACGAAAAGCCCCGCTATACCGCGGTCCGTCCCCTCCCTGCCAGAAGCGCGCGGCCCGACCGGAGGTTATCGTTGTTCTGGTTTGTCAATTATTTTATTTTTTTCTTCTCGCGCGTAGCTTACGCGCTAGAAGTTTCTTTCAACTGTACGCAGGCGAGACGTCGACCTCATCTCGGTAGAACACGGAAAATATGGAAATCACCACGAACTGGTGGAGCGAGAGCTTTCCAGGGAAGATATACAGACGCAAGTGCGCGTATGAGTACGGATGCGAGCATGGTGAAGCGAGAGCAAAAACTTGTACAGGTTCAGTCGACTAGTTGGCGCATTTAACCTTTTCTCATGCACTGTTAATCATAAAAACGAACAGAAAAAAGTAAACATGGATTAGTAAAAATATTATCTGGGATTTTACGTTCCAAAAACTAAATGTGATTTTGACGCACGCCTTCGTGGAGAACTTTGAAAATTTGGACCAGATGATGTTCTAAATCGTGCATAGACATCGCACAGTACATGAGCTTTTGAAATTTCGCCTCCGTCTAAACGCGACCGCCGCGCCAGGGTTCGAAGCCGCATTAAACACAGATCAAAACGTTGTTTAGGAATTCAAACTTTCTACGAAACCCGCGACGTTGCGGATCTTTGTGGTGTGAACATATCGATCGACTGCCAACGTTGCAACAAACGAAGGTCGCCTCTACTAGCACTGTGTTCAAAACGCCAAAACCATATACGATTATGAGCCACACTCTGGTGAAGGGCTCCGGAAATTTTGACCACCTGGTGTTCTTTAAGGTGCACTGACACCGCACAGTGTATGCGGGCCGGTAGAGCACTGCGGCTCCACCGAAATCAGACGGAGGCGAGATTGTTTGCTGGCGCCAATGTTTCCACGATGGGTACGGGTATACGGTCGTCTTAACAGTGATCGCCCCAACAATCGCCACACCGTGATCATCGCACTGCCAGCCGCCTGCTCCACCGTCACGGACATTCTGGAAGAATAGACTGTGTAGAAGTAGGACTGCCTCTCTCCTTTTAATACGCACATGCCCGCTTAAGGCAGTCACTCGAAAGTTTGTTATTCAGTATCAGGCAATTGTGCGGCTGACAGAGATAAGTAGGGTCTCTTTTTGTGTCCAACCTTTGATTAGGACTAACCGGAAAGGCATCTGATGAAAGGGTAGACTATTGTATAGTAGTTATTATGCAAATGTGATGAAAGCAAACGAAAAGGAAGCTTGCCGCTGGCAAGAACCAAACTGGTGACCTTCGAGTAACGCGCTGGATGCTCTACCGACTGAGCTACAGCTGCAGTCATCTTCCCGCGCACGTTATGTGGTATATCATCATCATCATCATCACCACCATCATCATAATCATTAGCCTGACTACACCCACTGCAGGACAAAGACCTCTCTTATGTTCCGCGAGTCAACTCGGTCCTGATACCCGCAAACTTCCTAATCTCATCCCCCCACCTGACTTCCTGTCTGTCCTTCAGGCGGTATGAGTTATATATGCGTATTATTTGCAAAGTTGGCGCCCACGTAACACCCCTCCCCCCCCCCCCTAGCGCTAAATATTAAGAAAACCATTGACCTTAATTCTTATCACCCTGTATATGCTAAATGAGGCAGATACCAAGGAAGCAAATAGGTAGTGTAAGCCGTAAAGTTCTGTTGTAGCACAATGTTAATTTGGCCATGAAGGACATACTACAAAGAACACATTTACGTTGCGCTCAATTTTTTAAAACTCTGTCCTGTGTTGTCCTTCGAAGTGTCTCCTTAACGTAAGCTCCATCGCCAAGCCAACATGAACCAAGCGGCCCCTTTCGTCGCATTGCCCCATCACGCCAACAATGCTCATCGCGCAAATATGCGTGAAAGTTTACAGGCATGAGGAGGCGCTCCTGCTTTCAGGAATATGTCTTGTCTCACTTTCTCATCTACATGCATGTGTACGGTCTTACGATCCAGCAGACCAACAGGAAAAAACAGGATTAATTGCTCATTTCTCTCTCTACATCAACACTGATAAGTAGGATGTGGAAACTAAATGGTGGCTGCGTGCGGTGACCTTCCGTTATGTAGGCCCCAACAGATGCACCGATGATGGTTGTTAATTGAAAATGCTAGTAAATATGTAACTTTAAAACTGACTAACATTTGAATAACTAGTGTGCGCGTATTTAAAAATACAGAAGGCCGGGCCCGTCTTGCATAAGTGCAAAGAGCATCGCTCCTATTGAGGCTGTTCCATAGCTGCTGTATATAAAAAAAAAGATTTTTTTACGAGGTTGTTCTGTCGTAGGTCTACGGAGCAGCCGTCAGCCGTGAAAGCGATTCACAAAGACCTTCTTTTTCACACTATCACCACTGTACTTTAACCTGCGGCAAATATAACACCATCTTCTTTCGATTCGCTGTTTTCTTCTTTTTTAACCACTATAATACGAATTTTCTTCGCTGCCTCCATCCCATCCCTACATCCTTCAACGCTTCCGTGCTTCTCGGGAGACTGCATTTCACGTGCTGTCAAACCCCGAGTTCATCTTTTTTCCTCTTCCTGTGCCTTCAACGCCTTCCCAACCCTCCTTCCACAATCGTGGCTTAACCCAAGTGCAGCAACCGACTTCTCTTTGTCTGCCTCGTCCTGTCCCAACTCTTTCGAATACAGTAAAGGCATGCAGTGAGCGTAAAGAAAAGCTGGTACAATAAAAAAAGCAGGAAGACGGCATGAGCGCTTACTACCGATTCGCTAATTTCAAAAAATAAATAAAAAATTGGATAAATTTATAGCTCAGCACCTCACAGGTGCGCCTGCGCATTTGAAGACTGCGAACCAACTTGTCCAGCAAAGCAATCTTTTGGGTTAGCATTGTAAAGTTTCAAAAAAAAAGAGAAAGTGTTTTTGTCGTCATGGACGAAGAACTCCTTCAATCTTCAATCTCACCTAGTACTTCCAACGAACTGTTAAGTAATATCAAAGTTTTCTGTGTCGCCGCGAACAGCACTTTTCCATTCTCAGCTCGAGGTTCAACACCCCGCGCCCAAACAGCCAGGAGAGGGGAGGGGAAGGTTTCAATCTCCACTTTTTTTTTCGATTTTTTCGTGTTTGTAGTGCTTATCCGTTTTGGTGGTGTATTTATATTGTATCTATTTCATGTATATACCAGCACACATACAAACGCACGCATGAACATACATAAGATGTGAACGTACTTTCTTTCTCTCTCTCTCTCCCGCCCTTTCTTTTTTCTCCCGGCGCTCTGGCTCTCTTGTTCCAAGCATATGCCATGCTCGTTGTTCCTATTCTTCTGCATCCCCCGCTCCGACCTCTTCTGCCCTTGCGCCGAGATGTCGAACGGATGCGATGGCCCCCGTCCACGTGAGCAAACAAGCATCGGCGGCGAACGGCCGCCCGCGCTGCGAGGACGCCCGAAATAGCCTCGGGCCCGTGGCTGCGGCGCGGGCGAACAACCCCGCACTTGCCATCGGCGCCCTCGCTATTCATCTCGGGGGTCTCCGGCCCTTGCCAGCGTTCCGCTGGTTGTGTGTGCTTGTACACGTGAGCGCGCCTCCAGAAAGCCCGGCTGTCCTCCGCCGCCTGAATCGATAGCGTCCTTCAGGTTGAGACGGACGACGGCACCGCGGACGCACTTGCCCAGACTGCGGCAGCGAAAGGAGCAGGCAGTCTGGTGTGCCGCGGTATTTCCCGAGGGTGAATTCACGAAGCCGCTTGTTCGCGAGTGGCGTCTGACATTGGCGGGTGCTCGTTACGTTCCAACGTTCACAATTCCAACGTCATGTGAACGACTCCAATCTGTTCTTACGAAGGTATAGCTTTCGTTGTGGGTTTAGAGGTTCTACACGTTACCCAAGTAAAGAAGCGGGTGCGCACGCACGCACACACACGAACGCACACGCACGCACAAGCAAACAAACACATGCACACAAACAAACACATGCAAAAACACAGATACACGTGCGTGTGCGTGGGTAACATATAAATAGCCACCACCGCAATTCGCTTGTCCATCGCTGCTTGAACGCAAGGTGAGATGCTGGAATAACAGGAACTTAAACGTCTTAACGTTGAGCAATAGTTCATTAGCGATTCATCTAAGAAAGCTTGAGATTGTGCCTGCGTGTGCACGCCTTAGCTTCATTTAAGCCAAATGTAGCATTTCTTCCAGCACCGCAGTCTCTCGCTATATAGGTAATACCAGCCCACAGTCCAAAAGCAGAATCCCACTTCACCTTTCGCGTCCGCGACTGACGGGGACTGCATGACTTCGTCGCAAGGACACTCGTCAACAAAAGAAACACGCAATCACGACTGACATAAGTCTCTAAAAAACAAACAAAAAAAACGAAGAGAAGCATCCCCTCTTTGCACTTGGCCGGGCGCTTTAGTTCGGTCGCAGCACAGCCACTTCGCCAGACCGGAATAAAGAAGTTGGTGCGAACACGTACCAAATGTATACCTGGCATTATTATAAGTACCGCTCGAGACGGGATGGACTTGTCAGTGTCTTCCACGCTGCTGGGCCTGTTCGTGCGACCGTGTGATCAGCTCGCAACGAAACGGTGCATGAAGAAAAGAACGCGCAGGGACTAATCAGCGCTTTTTTACGTGGCGAGAAGGTCCTCATGGTGTGCTTACAACGGCAGTTCGCGGAACAGAGGATAATTGGTCAAGATACCGATGAGGTTGGCACACGTTAAAGCACCGAGTCATTTTGGGCTTTCTAGTTAAAAAAGAGAGCCTGACGAACTAGAAATTCGGTTCAGGAGTGCTTCGGTTCGCCATTTTGATGTACCACTTCCGCGCTGTCAACTTCCGACCCCCCCCCCCCGAAGAAAAAAGAACATGCAGTCTTGTACTGTTCAGGCCTGGTCCTGTGTCCGCGCGCTCTTTCTTTTTTCTCTGTCTTATCTGTCTCCTATATGTTTCATGCTGCTTAACTTTGCCAATGTTGAACGATCTTGTCCAGACCAAAGTACTCATAAACCGAATTTTTGTTGAGTTTCGTTTAGTTTTGCTCGTTGGGGTGCTTCTTTGTTCCCTTAATGGCTAGCCAAGACAACTCTACTTTATTAGTTACGTTGTAGTTGCATGAAAACAAAAGAAGTTGTAGTATAAAAAGTTAGGCGAGAGACGGAGTACTTAACTTTGTACGCTTGAACAGTCGGAAAGGTAAGAAACGTGACGGTGACAAAAAGAAGCGGAACAGCACACCAAAGTGAAGGGAAGGCATCATAAATGAGCGGCAGCTAGAAAACTAGATATCTTGTTTTTTTTAGTGTTCCCAATTCCAGCGAACTTTCATTTTCGAGCTTATATAGCGCACGAGCTCAGCACAATAAATGCATGAGAAGATCGTTCGCCTTCCTAATTTGGGTTCTTTAATTTCCTGGTTATGTCGGTCTTGGGGCAGGATTTTCTCTTGAGGTTTCAAACTCATCCTGCATCTCTGTGAGAAGTTTAGGGGGTGGAGGGGGCAAGAGCCGTGATTCTTCACCCCCTCCCAACTCCTACTGACGTTCAATGTCCTGTGGCTTCTGCACACTGAATGCTGGCTTACGGCATTGCAGTTTAGGAGGGATAATGGGTGTCGGAGAAAAGCCGTTGGCGACGTAAGACAGTTCGCGGAGGTCTATGCTTGAAAAGTTATTCACTTAGCTATATTACGAACAGGGCTTATAGTCAGTGCGGTCTGTAAGTTTGTATTTGCGGTAGTTACGTCAAACGAGCCTGTGTTGATAATTTATTTCAATGAGGTATCCTGCTGGCGTGGTAAGTTGATTTAAGATTTTGTTGAAAAATGTCGGCTTGTGTTCACGAAGAAAATAAGGCTCTGAGTCTAACGTGCCGTTGATTACGCGATTTTCATAAATTTCATCAGTTAACTTGATGTAGTAGCTCATCAGACAGACTCTCAGCCTAGAACTGGCTAACCTTCCTGTCCTTCCTCATTTATTCCTACTCTCTCCTCTTAGCCTAGAATATTATTATGTGCACCGGCCTTATGTCGTAACTGTTTATATTAAGGCCACCTCGATCCAGATGTAGTTATTGAGCATTCCCCTTTCTGTGCGGGAGTGCGTCATGCTTGAGTGCGCACTCCAAAGAAACACTTTTGCATACACTGCCGAGCTGTCGATAATACTGAAAGAGAAATTTGTTTGTTTGAAAAGGTGGTCCAATAGTTCGATCGTTGTTCGTTCGTTCCTTGAGTCTTTCTGTGCGGTGCGCGTGCACTATAATCTCGTTTTCTCTCGTCGCATTCTTGCGCGGCCCGTAATTCAATTTCAATTCTTCCAGCTTCCATTAAAATACTGATATCATCTGAGTTCATGCTTGAGTGGCTGGAATTTTCTGGTAGGCGCGTACATCATTGTCAAATAGGCTCCTAATGCATTTTATACTAGCCTCTCACTCTCTTTTCATCGTCTTGAAAGAAAGCGAGGAAACGAGAAGTGAGGGGGGACCGAACAGAATCAATAATACGGGATGGTTCTTGAGCTAAGCTTGTACGAAGTCGTGCACTTCGTGTAGCCTGTCAAGTTCACGGAAATCAGAGTTCGTTGTAATATTTGGAATTGATGTCCGTACAGTCTGCGGCAATCTGAGCGCACTAACAAACGAAAGGATGGACGGATGGACGAACTAAACGTATTTCGCTGCATGGGATGGATCTAGAGTTGGGAATTAGGTGAGAAAAGGGTCGGGGATAGGGATTGTTAGACAAAACAGCGCCTATAACTGGCATTAGTCTTTTTTGTTTGTTTCTTCTTATGCTGTACAATGTCTTTCATATATTACTATGTCAATAATATGGACACTCACGGCGGGTTTGTGACGTCTGCGTCGCCGTCATGTTCTCAACAAAGCACAGGTCGGTAGCATACCCCCGCGCATGTTGTGTTGTACCGGCTGGTAAAAGCGTCAGGGCGGGGGCGATGAACGCCGTAGAAGCACAGATCAAACGAGGAGGCCCATATACGTCACTCAGAGGCCGTGCGTGATAGCATTCCCGAGTGTGCAAGGCCTGCCGTCGAGTAGCTGCTCCAGGTCGTATGGGGCCAAACGGCACCGGAAGAACAAAGCTTAGATGATTCCGTGTACTACCCATAATTCAACCGCCAGTTGGAACTACGTGCGTTGCCATTCCCGCAGACACCATTGCCGGAGTTTCCTCTATTGAACTATTAGGAAACACTATGCTTTAACGGGCTCCTAAACCTAAGTATACACGGGCTTCAAGCGTTTGCGCCGCCATCGAAAACGCTGCCGCGATTTGATACCTAGACATGCGGGTCAGTAAACGAGCCCTAAAACTACTCCACCAACGTGGCGGGTAAAACGGTGTCTCTTACTGCCTGAATCACTATGGCTTCGAAACCCCGCAAGCCACTTCAGCCTTATCTACAGCCACGCTATTTACCAAATGAGAGACGTTCGTTTGCACGTTCAAGTACCCGAAAGAGGACATATTGCAACAGAAGGCGACAAAAGCACTGTTGAAATTCCTACGCGACACGGACTTGAACAAGCGGCTGTAACAGCAATGTCACACATCACGGAAGACAAGACAAGAGTTTGACTGAGTGTGCGCGCCTGTGCTGCCGAGTGTGTTGTGTCTATCTCTCTTCCCCCTCTCCTCTCTATATTTCATCTCTCCCATCCCCCTCCCATGCGCAGGGTAGCAAATCGGTTGTTTAACCTCCCTGCCGTTCTTTTCCTCCTATTTTCCTTCCTTCGTTTGCACACAGTTTGGGAGTACACACATAGTTTGCAAACTCGTCTTGGTAATTAGTTCACAAGTAGATGCACTCGCGTATACGCACAATCGTACTACTGCATACACAATCATTCCAAAGTAAATGGGGGCATGAACGATTGCGTGTGCGACTGCGTGAGAGATAACCTATTCACGCTCTAATCTTAGAAGCGTGGCGGTTAGGGCTAGTTCGTATGACATGAGGATTGTTGCTATAGCGCGAGAACAGGACAACGACAAAAGGGACAAGAAGAAGACGAGCGCTCGTCTTCTTCTTGTCCCCTTTGTCGTCGTTCTTGTTCCTGTGCTATAACAATCGTCATGCTCTAACCACTTCAACGCGTGCGCGTTTATACGGCGCATGTAAGTCCTTGCACACACTCCTGTCGAGTTCATGTTTTTAGGGGCGAAGCTCCTTAGGGCGTGGGCTGTGCGTCCCCTGTAGCCTGTATGTAGCCACCTCTAGTTTAGTTCTTGCAGTGTTCACTAGATGGCGGTACCGTCCCCTGTATGTAGCCACCTCTAGTTTAGTTCTTGCAGTGTTCACTAGATGGCGGTACCGTCTCCTGTATGTAGCCACCTCTCGTTTAGTTCTTGTAGTGTTTACTAGATGGTGGTACTTGTAGCTGATGATGAAAAGATGCAAGATGTTATAAACTAGAAAGCGGTACTTGTAGTTGATGAAAGACGCGAGATCTTATAAAATAGGAATGATGTCACATATGGCGCGTGTCATTGGTTGAAGGCAATCGTTCGATTTAGTGCGGCGACGTACGCTAGGGGGAGCGATGTAATAAAATCGAGTGGGCAAAATGTACAGAGGATTGATGGTTTACCAGGTTTACCTCCGGAGCTTCGCCCACTCATCATCATTCACTTCGTGGATATGGCGGAATTTTTCACGTAAACAGAACGTACGCTATCGCTCGCGCAACACTCGACCGACGCCGCCCAGAGAGGAGGACGAGGAGCGAACTAATAAAACGAGTTTAGGGACAAAGACCTCGCGAGCAATGCCCACAAAAGGAGCACCACCTAAGGCCCCATTCTTCTGGGGCACCCTAATTATCCGCGCCTTGCGAAAGCGCGCCGTTGTCGAGATAGGGCGCATATATTTAGCCCACGCCTCCCCTTTTTTCCCCGTCCGCGCTTTCTTTCCCCATTAGGAAACCTTCGGCCGGTCCTCGAGTAAAACTTAAACGAAGCGGGGCGACCGTGCGAGAAGCGAAAAAAAAAAGCGCGCCGTGATCAACAAAGCCGCGCATGCACGCTTCCCGAAATTTCCGGCTAGTAAATTTTAGCGAAGCGAGGCGGGAAAAGGACATCGTCGGCGCGTATGCAGGCACAATCGGATTTCCATTATCCACTGTTTTCTCTCTCCCTACCAACCCTTGGCGCGCTGTGTTTTTCTCTTCTTTCGTCGAGGTCGACACAAAGGCGCGTTGTTTTCGTTTTACACTCCTGTCCGTGTTTGCGTGCCTTGTCCTTTAGCATGACTACGTACCTCAGCTCTCTCTGTGTTACATGGAAAGCGGCGGCAGGGAGGTGTTGAACATGTGCACATGCTTGGCGTGCCGTGGCGGTGGTATTTTTCTTATTTGCTCGCGACGTGAGTTAACTTGCTGCAGTGACGGCGTGCAATACCTGAACCGTGTCCGGGGGAGACGCTTACCTAACGAACACCTTTTTGTACGTGCAAGTACTCTAACGTGGTCGATGCGCGTGTATTGAATGGGGTGAACGGCCTTGGCCCGGGTAGAAACGGTGCTCGCCGTGTTCGTGTTGGTCTTGTGGTGGTGTGGTTCTCGCAGGTAAACTATAGAACGCAAGGTTTTTCATTGTGTTCACCCCCCCCCCCATCCCTTCATTAAGAATGTATGGGTGGTGTCGCGTGCCTGTGGTATAGATAACAATAACAACGGCAACACAATATTGTATCTGAAGAAAGGCTAACTTCTGTCGCTGAATAAGTCAATAAATAAATAAATAAGGTGGAGGACGGATGGATGAAGAGTCCTTTATCATGAAACAGGGACGCGCAGGTCCTCCGTGGGGACATATGCGGGCCTTTACCAGACTACGATAATGGTTCGCGCTTTCTTTGTGTTCCCGCCTTTTTGAGAAGCAGTCACGTGCGCTGAGGCGGTGTGTTGCCAGTACTGTGGTTGGTCAGTGCCCCCCGGCCACCATCTATCGGGCCGCTCTGAATGTGGTATTGGTCAAATACTAAAAAATGCGTGTTCATCCAGTCCGAAAAGGAGGAGGAAGAAACTGTTAGAGACACTAGTGGTTTTGTTGGCTGGGCCTAGGCTGCCAACGTGGGGACGCCGAGGCCCGGAGGTGGCCTGTAGTAAAATCAATCAATCAATCAGTCAATTAATCAATAGGTCAAGTGGTGTTAATAGGTCTATTGTATGTAAAGCTGTAATTGTGTTATTGTGTTAGAACAAACAGGGAAGTGAATTGTTTTCAACATTGCCAAATCAGACACACACACACACACACACACACACACACACACATATATATATATATATATATATATATATATATATATATATATATATATATATATAGAGAGAGAGAGAGAGAGAGAGAGAGAGAGAGTCAAGTAGATCCTCCGTGAGCAGTCACTGCTCATAAAGGATCTACTTTACTACTTGCAACTTTACGGCCACTCCACCACCATAGCTGCACATTATATATATATATATATATATATATATATATATATATATATATATATATATATATATATATATATATATATATATATATATATATATTCGCAGTTTCGGTTCCTGCGACCTCGTAATCAAAATAATAAGAACTATGCGATAAAAGGGGAGCGCCCGAAAGAGCTAGGGAGGACATCATTTCCATCTCCAGGAAACGAGTGCGAGGAAAAAAAGAAGCGTAACAAGAAACGCCCATCTCAATCGAAATACGTCGCTGAAGTTTTCTCACGCACCACTGACGTTGGCTGAATAACTCCCTTCAGACATTCTTTTTTGTGCCCCTGTTTTTTGTTTGTTTGTTTGTTTGTTTGTCTGCCTCGTGATGATTGCGTACCAAACACGATTGCGTACGAAACACGAGTGGCGTCGAAAGGTTCCGCGAAACGGAGCATGCCTTCTAACACGAATGTTTATCTCCATAAGGATTATTATAAACGAAGAAAGAGCGTGAGAGATCGAATTCTTCTTTAGATATATAGTGAGCGACAATGAATTCAGGACATGCCGAAACTTTTTTTATTTCTGCTTTCGTAATACGCACTGCGAGTCCAAATGGAAACAAATGCGCTGAGAAGGGAACTGACTCCTCATAGTTGCTTGTTATAGATGACTCTATTTCGTTGGTTCTTATCATCGGTGTAGTGCAGGCGGCAGAACGTTGTCTCATGATTGGATGCTCCACGCAGCGCTCCTATAGACTGGCTTATCAATTCCGTGCAGTACAGCGAAGGCAGCATCAGAAGCTATGGAGGCTCCACCCTGTGTTTCAGTGGCTCCGAGAGCAAGACTCGCCCGTTGTGCGCTGTTAGTGGTTACTTGAGGCGTTTCCGTTCAACTAGCATCGCTTGACTGCATCATCGATTTCCCGCAGGGTAGCTCAGTCTAATATTTGGGTTCTGATAATCAGTTACTAGAAGGGACACCATGTTTTCGAAGTTTAAAGAAAAAAAAATTGCCCATCACGCATTATCAGTACTTACCTGATGCGCTTCGATTCAATCGGCATAGTTAGATTGGCGATAGTCGGTGAGAAAATTCTTGCCCTGTCCTCTTTCCCCTCCCCCAATCGTTGGAGCTGTTCACTCTCTTAAAAAAAACAGGATATTCCTTACACCTGGTTGGCTGGTATCGCTCGTAGCTTTCGATTTACTGCACCGAATCGATGAAGCGTAGACATTTACAGTTTTTGCGCGGAGACCTGCGAGTAAACCATGTTCATTTTTCTTGCTTTGCTATTATAGGGAGAGACAATTTTTCCTCCGGAGAGTTCTGGACACAGGTTTGGCCAGGCGAGAAGGTAAGTCTTCTTGCGATTATCGGGGAAGCTCGTATGTATAGCGAGATAAATGCGATTTGAAACTGATAACTCGCGACATGGAGTTGATACTGTTGCTTTATGCTTTTTTTAATTGGAACGAAAATAGATGATGGACTTGTCGCACTTTCCTGGCGATGGATCTTTTCACTTGGCTGTTTAAAAAAACAATATATAAAACAGAGCCCAGGAATGTAGTACATAGTGTCGCACTACGCCGTAAACAGAAAACCTAATGTTTGGCACAAGAGCAAACAGACCGTTTTATGCAGTGTAAGTAAATGCACACAAAAAAGGGATGCTTTCTTTGGTCAATGGATCGTTTCGCGATACTGTCAGAGCGGCAATCATCTTTATTGTGTGCATAAAGCGGGCGCAGCATTCGCCTCCCCCTAAAAGAGTACCGCCCCGATGCTATATTCAGGTGAGTAGTGCACAAAGCCGTTCTTTACAAGCGACAGTCACAAAATCACTCGCTTACGCACGGCTTTATGCGCACTATACGTGCGCAAGTTCAGGTTGGTGTTGGTGACGCCTCGGTACGGGGGGGGGGGGGGGCTATCCGGGAGGAACTCATAGCCTGTCCCGAATAGTCGCAGCAGCACCCGACAAGGTCCGCAATATATTTGAGCTGCTTATAGACAAATTCCACCGGACTTACGTCATAAAAATGTGGTGGCGCTGTCTTGGTAGGCAAAAGATACTCTGCCTACCGCAGTTTCTGCTGGGTTTTCAATCAATAGTGCGTGTGGTGTTTTCAGTCAAGCAACGACAAGAAGAAAAAAAGAAAAAAAAACGGTAGGGCGACGAGCTGCGTAGCGGTTGGATGTGAGTCGGGTCTCGCAACTTAGTTTTGTTTGTTGGCGCACATCGCAGCCCTCAGCGCTTATGGCGAAAGTTACGTGTGGACGTTATAATTTTACCCATAATGTCGAAGTCGGCCTACCTGTGTTTACAAACATGAAATGGGTCTATAGGATTCCCAATGTAGAAACAGCTTATCACGGTGGGGCAGTTCCTTACTTTAACAGTCTCTAATATTTCGACTATCTTCTACGCTGTTCACGTATTTACGTGGATGTGTTGATCGTCATTTTATCAGCACTTATTTATCTCTCGATCTACGTTCATAATTCCGATGTCTCAGTGTAGGATTTGCTCGTAATATGACGAGCAACGTGCTCAAGTGAGTGACCGGCTGAACATCCTTTACAGACGACCATTTAAATTAGCAAAGTTGTTGGGCAGTGGCCATATCCTGATAGTCAAAGACGCAGAGTGAGTGCTCCTCGCGATTTTTACTAACGAAGCTTCCTATGCCGTGGGTCGTGCGTCCGCGATGTATGTAGTAGTAGTATAGTAGTAGTCGAAGTAGTAGGTAGCCACCTCTCGTTTAGTCTTTGGAATGCCCGCAGGATGACGGTACTTCTATATGATCAATCTATAATGAAAATATGCGAGATTGTGGTACACGAAGTGTTCACTAGATGGACGGATGGACAAACTGACAAGCAGACGGACGAATTAATGAACACGTGGAGCGATGGACGGACAGACAAACAGACGCACGGACGGATGCGCGAACGTGCGCAGGGACGGACGCGCGGACGGATGGACGCACGGAATGACACACGAATTGACAAAAGCAAGAACGAATGGATGGGCAAAAGCGCGGACGGACTGACAGACGCTTCCCCCCACTCATCATCATTAGCTCAGTGGATATGCTGTGATTTTTTTAATGAACACAAGTTTAATCAACTCTTTATGGTTGTCATTAGTGGTCCCGTCCATAACATTGAGTTATATTTTCAACATATCCCTCATAGTCCCGATATCTGCAAGTGCAAAGAAAGCTATCCATACGGCCTCTTCTCCGCAGTGGGACCACATGATGTGTGTTCACATCGCGAATATATATATATATATATATATATATATATATATATATATATATATATATATATATATATATATATATATATATATATATATATATATATATATATATATATATATATATATATATATATATATATTGCGTTGCTTAACAAATGAGTACTTCTCGACGCACAGGGTCATGGAACCACCATGGCACGTCCAGTCGCCATCAGAAGTTCCCAGACGACAGGGTGAAACTGAATTTTCCAGCCAGCGATGTGCGACCGTGTTCGTTTGATCCGCGCAGTTCTTGTCGCTAGTAGGTTTTTGAACAGGATGGAAATCCAAGTTGAATGCTGTCTGCCAAGACAGCGAGAACATTCAACTCTTTCTTGCGTCTCGTGGTCCCTAAACTTTTGTCGGTGACTGTAAATTTGTTGTGCTTTTCCGTGACGCGATCATTTATACAGCTGCCGTCCAAAGTCTTGTGAGCAACAGATCAAGGTTGTAACGCGTAAATCTCAAGCTAGGCCCACGGAGTTTTCTTTTCCGGAAAGTACGCTTGATGTAAGACGATCAATGACTAACATATGCACGCTGCTCTGCCATGCGTGATTGGTTCCGGTGTATGTCGAACCACTCACGCTTTTTTGTCTAGGCAATCTGTTCATAATCAAAATGTTTGCGTTTACCGTATATTCTACTTCAGCAGTGTGTGCGTTGGCTTTAGTGCTGCGAACTGCGAGGGCCAAAGAGACGGAACCACCGTTTTGTGGAAGAGCGCTCTTTGCGTTTCCGATTGAGTGGCCGTACATCCCGCTAATTGCATTAACGCAAATGGGCTCCAAGTGATCGAATTACCTGTTTATTTAGAGAACGATGTAATGATGTGCGTCTACTTTGGAGATAGTAATTCAGTTAGTTCACCACGATTGCGCCTAGCAGAAGAGCCAAATAATTATAAAGAGGAAGGGAGAGACGTTTTCGCCAGTGTTATGAAACTACGTCACTAGAGCTTTCAGTGTAATGATCGATTTATTTTACAGCTTATGCAAATATACTAGTCTCGGATGTTGTTTCCGTAGTCAGCGTATTCTTTGAACGAAAATTCGGCAGATCCCACGTGCCTGAGAATCGACGTTAAGCCTAGTTCACACTGAAACATCCGCTTTCTACAGCGACCGAAATTCTCCTGCCGCTGAAACGCAGCGTCGTTCGCACTGGACGCGCCCCGCGCCGCCGAATATGCCATCTACTACGGGGCGAACGCGGGATGGATGCGCTGTCACCCGGTTGTTGTCGCGGCTCGCAAAGGCTACTACGCTATCCGGTGGTGTATACTTCGACGATTCTCGTACGCAAGAAGCAAGAAAAGACAGTACTGCTCACTTTGCTGGCAAGTGGCTGTCTTGTAATGCACGAAGAGCAGAAAAACCACCGACGCCAGCGGCGTTGGTGGGTTCGTTTTGCTCTGCAAGACTGCAACAAGCTCGGTCACGCCAACATCAAGCTCGGTCACCCCTTCCACGAAATACGGACGCGAAGTAGGCACATAGTAGGTTAAACTCCCGTTGGTTTCAACATTCAGTTACGTGCACTGCGGCAAAACAAGTGAGTAGGGCTTGGCCGCCATTTTTCAAAATTCCTTGACTAGCGCTGCTATTGGTCCGCAGTGACCGATTCGGCGGCAGACGCCGCAAAAATCGGTGCGAGAGCGATCGGCGCGGAGAGGGCTCTTTCGGCGGATCTCGCCGCCGCCGAATCGGATTCGGAGCACTTTCGGCGGCCGGAATGCTCAGTGTGAACGCGGCCTTATGCGAAGCATGCGGAGGGAAGGCGACCGTGTTGGAGTTTTTTTATTGAGCGAAGCATCACGAAATGGCGCTAAATATATGTACGAATGTTTAATGTACAGACATTTGTTGAAGAGTGCAGATGTTTATATAACCAGTTATTTGCACATGCGCAACGATGCCAACTGGAACATGCGTATTAGCAACACCAGAAGCTGATATGAAGCGCTGATGCCCGCGAGGATGCAGGCCCTGGACGCAGAGACATAAATCAACTTCAGCGCATGGAAATTAACCACAATTGACGTCGACACGACGAGACGGCTGTATCAAAGAAGTACATATGTAATGTTTATATAATTGGGTAGGCAACACTGCAACCACTATTAAAGTGTGTAAAAATATACTGTACCACTATTGATGTTTAGCGAAGATTAACGTCTATTTGAAAAGTAGTTGCGAGACCTGGTGTAGCTCTGTGGTAAAATGCTTGATTGCTATGCAGAATGCTTGGGCTTGATTCCAGCTGGGACCCTGACATTTATTCTTTGCATTCGTCGGGTCGACGCTAACGATGTAAGGTAGTTCTTAACACTCGCCCGTTAAAATTGCCCATGTGTGTTCTCGTCGTTGCAGTGTAGATACTAAGTCTTAATCACCTGTGGCACAAACCCGCATACCAGCGGCACATACCCGCCCGTTGGTATGTGCCA
Source organism: Rhipicephalus annulatus (assembly GCA_013436015.1). Classification (NCBI taxonomy): domain Eukaryota; kingdom Metazoa; phylum Arthropoda; class Arachnida; order Ixodida; family Ixodidae; genus Rhipicephalus; species Rhipicephalus annulatus. The sequence goes on from WOVY01004003.1 coordinate 409,462, forward strand.
CTGTCTTTCAAGAAGTGTTTGACGACGTATACGCGACGGGATTGTGACATTATTCATATCTTGACAAGTGCGTCATATTCGTCAAACCGTCTTACCGTTACATGCTAATTTTGGTTCTCGCCAAGTAAAGAGGGGTGACCACGAGAGCACACAAACCTAGATTGATAGATAGATAGATAGATAGATAGATAGATAGATAGATAGATAGATAGATAGATAGATAGATAGATTAGATACATAGATAGATACTTGTATAGATAGATAGATAGATAGATAGATAGATAGATAGATAGATAGATCCAGCTATCTATCTATATATTCATCTATCTATTAGCTTTATACCACTTTTAAATGCGAAGCATTTCTTAGCGAACTTTGGCAACTTTGACCGTATCTATCTATCTATCTATCTATCTATCTATCTATCTATCTATCTATCTATCTATCTATCTATCTATCTATCTATCTATCTATCTATCTATCTATCTATCTATCTATCTATCTATCTATCTATCTATATATCTATCTATCTATCTGCTTTATATCGCTTCTTGCTCAAAGAATACGCTGGCCGCTAAAAACAACATTGGAGAGTCGTCTCACTGGAGAGTCTATCTTACTTGCATGCCGTTGTGACACCTGATGATGATGATGATATGCGGGGTTTAACGTCCCAAAACCACCATATGATTATGAGAGACGCCGTAGTGGAGGGCTCCGGAAACTTCGACAACCTGGGGTTCTTTAACGTGTACTCAAATTTGAGCACACGGGCCTGCAACATTTCCGCCTTCATCGGAAATGCAGCCGCCGCAGCCGGGATTCGATCCCGCGTCCTGCGGGTCAGCAGCCGAGTACCTTAGCCACTAGACCACCGCGGTGGGGCCCGTTGTGACACCTGGAAAGGCAATCTTCAAGCGTGAAAAGCAAAAGTCGTTTCAGCAAAACACAACTAAGGTTGACCGCGGATATGATTTATTCTCTAGATATAAAGAAAGCCGCGACAAAGATGGCAGGCAATACTTTCTCCTATCCCTGTCTTGCCGCGCTTCGATGGGGAATTGCGTATACGCCCACCCTTTTCACCAGATTCTATCAGGGTTACTGCTTGGAAAGAAGAAGAACGTAAAGGGTGGTATAATATTACTGTAAGTCATTTGTGAGGCACATAGACGCTTTCTCTCGAGGCGCACAGCGCCGGAGAGATTGCGCGTTACGCACCTGACGACAACGTTGCTTCGCTCTGCCCCCTCGGCTCTCATCTTTGGCGAAGTGGCGCGCCTGCTAACCCCCCCCCCCCTCTTCGTTTCTCTTCCTCCCTCCGTACTCCAGGGGGGATGCACGGCTGAGCGGTTTTTCGCGAAAGCCCTCAAGGGAGGCGACGACGACGAAACGAGCGACGGAGCTGAAGAGGGACGCAAAATGGCGAAAGGGGCGCGTATTACGCGGAGAAATAGCGGCGGGGGGAGGGGGGGAAGTGTGTGAACGAGAACGCATATTAAGATGTAGGTGTTTCCCGCTATATGGCGCGCCTAATTGCCGGCGATAAAGAGTCTGCTCCCCGGGGAGACCCTTTTTCGGTAAGTTCCCCACTTTTCGTCGTCACACCTGGTGCCCCAGCCTTTCTCGTCACACTTTCGGGATGTTGCTGCGGGTCAGCAGGCCAGTACCTTAGCCACTAGACCACCGCGGCGGGGCGTGCACATTAAACTCGCTCGGCGTTACCTTCTTGGTTTTAGCAAGGTTTAGCGAGGGTTGGGCCGCAGTGCCATGAATATAGAGTGCCCTGGCCAACAGACGATCCCGACGTGACTTGTACATCCTGCCATGGCAAAAAATATGGAGAGGTAGCGAAGGGTACAACTACGCAAGGGGGCGCACCTTCTGAAGCACCATCTAGTGGGCATGTTTCTATATATTGTGCTTTGCACGTAAACGCCACTCGTGCCCGTAGTCGGTGAATCGGACCGTTGGTTGCGTTACCGATTGACCTTTACGCCAGCGTCAAATAGACGTCCTTACATGGGGAGAAAAAAAGCGGAAGGAGATCAGACAAGCCGCGTCTCAAGTAACCATCACTGGAGCTTAGATCGGCAGTTCAGATAGTGTAGACGCCCACGATATACTTATTTACACATTTACCTTGCATTTTACAATTCAATTGCTTCGTAAAAATTGAACAGGCTATATTCCTCAGATACTAACATGGCACATATCACCCTTTCTAAAGCTTGGCAATATTTAATTAGCATTTTTGGCATTTAAAACATTTCCTTCAAACTTCCTGGCTAAAAGAATAAATGAAAACAAAAGGATGAAATTACAACCACCTCTGCGCGTAAATATTGTTTAGAGTACTTGTGCTTCATCTATTGAGACTTCTGATTTATTCTTGTATATAAGTTTATCGCATCGTGTCTTTTTTTTTTTGTCGACGCTGCCGTCTTTAGTATGTTTGAAAGCTGCATAATCCCGTTAAGTTTGTCGATCTTTGTCAGTTGTGTTCTGATGCCACCACCGCCTCTGCTTTATGTATATAAGGGGGTGAGAACTTAGTCAAGCGGATAGTCGCTTTTATTCTCACCCCCTCTATCAACTTTGCATTGGTAGAAATGAATTATTATTATTATTATTATTATTATTATTATTATTATTATTATTATTATTATTATTATTATTATTATTATTATTATTATTATTATTATTATTATTATTATATACCTTTCAGCGATACGCACAAAACTTAAATGGCCAATATGGGAGAGGACTATGATTCTAGGCAATTAATGGGCAACTAGATGAAGTGACAAGTACACGCCCGCCTTGGTGACTATCCTCGCGTGCCTGTTGCTTAGCGCTTTAGCTCTCGCCGATAAGCGGGACGTACCAGCTACTCGATTCTGATTTCATTAATCTAACGAGCGAATCCGCTGTGCAGTCGTGTACGATCCGCTATGGTCACTTGATACATGACGGCGGATACTACAAATCGGGGCTTTAATTTATGCGCAACATCGGCCTCAACTTTCGCACACATCGAAGACGTATATACTGGCCAGGAAGTATAGGTTATTGCAAGTCCCACATAGAAATAAATGAAAATGAAATCTTCTTACAGCTCGGGTTGCCAGCCGCGCGGCTGGTGGACCGGGCTGGACTGCCGACCTAAGGACTCCGGGGTGTCTAGGGGCCCAATGAAATATAAAGAAGTCACGAGGTCCCTCACGCATTCACCTAAGGTGACTCGAAGGTGAAAGGCACGGTCCTCTCTTTCTATTCTTCTTCTTATCAATCAGCTGTATCGATACGACCCCCACATCCGCTAAGGATCTCTACGCCTCAGATGGTTTCTGCAGTGCCTCCGGCATCGACGTACCCTCGACGGAGCGACGATTTCATGTGATGACGCCATCTAGTGAGGTCATATGATATCACAGCGACGTCACAATTATACGGCACGAAATTTGGCGTCGCAATGTCAAATTCTGACGTCGTGAAGTTGATCTTTCGGGATGACGCTGTTGGTCACTTTTCGTGCTTGATAAATTACCCAAGGCTTTCGCGCTTAATGAAGGTTCATCCATCCGTCCGTCGATCCACAAAAACCCGCGCGTTCTTTCTTTCTAACACATCACTTACGCGCACGGAAACGCTTAACATGACAACGCACGCTGTGTACACACACTAACACGTAAGGAAAACACATAGATCTCGCATAAGACACGCATGAAGCCTCTTCTCTCGTAATCTTTTTAATGTATGCGCGCACTCGCACGCAGCGAGCACTTGAAGTAAGGAAGTGGTTCTTGAGGGAAAGGAAAAAGAAGCTAGTGTCTGTCTGCAGAATACGGCGACGCGGCTAAGCTCCTTGTTTGGGAGGGGAGAATCATAGAGTTTCCTAATATACACTAGAGGGAACTCTGGCGCTGTAGTGTCTATGGGAGCTGCAACGCAAGGCGCTTCAGCGAGCGTGGTAATGATGGGTAGTACACACATTTGTCTAATTTTCGTACTTCTGGCCTGCTTTTGGCTCCGTGCGTGTCCGTGTGACTTAGAGCTGTCTTTTCACAAAAAATAAATTAGCAAATGTTCTGCGTTTGCGCTTCACAACCTTATTGTTTTAGGCTTATCATTTTTAATCGAGTCACAAAGTTCAAAATGGTTCGTTCTTTCCTTCAAAACAAAACCGTGACCAGCAATAAACGAAGCCGCAAGTACGACATTCACCACCCGCAAGTACGAAGACTAAGGAAATGTGTGTATTATACCATCATTCCTATGGTCGCTGAACGATCGCAACGCCAGAGTAACCTCTAGTTAATTTTAGGAAACTCTCTGGGAAGAAGGGGATAAAAAGTCACAGCTTGCCGCAGAGGCGAAGCAATAAACGCGATAGCAACAATTTGAAAGGCCACGTGCAGAATGGAAAGTAGATCGAAACGTGCTGCGCGTTTCTCGCGCACAAATTACGAACGAAACGTACTCACGGGTACGGATGCACGCGAATAAGCGTCTAATTTGTTACTTCGCTGAGTCCAAAAAGCGCGCGCTTTTCGCGAATGGAGACTGCAATGATTGCAGTGACATTTGTGCGCCCGGTAACTACAGTAGCAGCGTTCCACGTAATGTCCGAGCCCAGCCAAGGCATACGATCCTCCCCTACTCGCCACCGCGAGATAAGGGTGCGCGAGGGGGCGTCGCTCCCCTTCTCAAAGCCGGGCAAAGTATGCGTAGGAGATTAGAGCGAGCGCCGCTGCGCAATGTGGCGACGTGCGCTCATTGCGCTATCTCTCTGGTAATGCCGAAAACGCAGCAGCGGTAAGTTGTAGATATAAATAGATTGCCGTTTGAACGGTGAAGATCGTTCTCCGGGGTGCCTCCGTGGTTAACGCCTCACTTTCACGACGAAGAGGTCCCATGTTTCATTCCGCGCACCGGAGTGATTTTTTTTCTGGATTTTCTTTCTTTCTTGCGTTTTCATATATATAGATACGTATAGATATACGGTGCATGACATAGACGTCGACGCCTACGCCGGCGGCAAAATCCAGCCGAGAGTGTCCATATAATTGCTATCGCAATAAAATAATAGTAGAAGGAGAAAATCATAGAAGACGCAGCACTCGTCGCACACGATTGTAGAAAGAAGGGAGAACAGATAGGAAAGATGGGGGCATGGTCGAAGGAGTCCGAGGATGGGGCAATGGATACGCGAGAGCTACTCTGGCGTCGGAGATCGCGGCCAACACAACCGTGCAGCACGGAGTCCACCAAACGAGTAAAACGCTTGAAGGTTCACTGGCGCTTCCAATGTGAGCGCTGATATTTTTGCGTCTCGTTCTCCACTGCCAATGCAGTATAGTTATTCTCGCGAGAGCCGTGCGCGTTCCCACTCTGGGGAAAAGCGAGACGGCGGTGCTTAATTTCGAGCTGCTCGCCGTTAATGAAGCTCTCCCGAAGGAAGCATAAGTTGGGGGCCGTCTTCGAACTGCGAACCTTGCCGGGGCTGGGCTTTCCTCTTGAATAAGAGACCCAAGCAGCGTGCTAAAAATTGCAACAGCCCTATTTAGCAAGCACCGAACGACTGCATCGGAACTGCACTAAGTGCAAATTAACAAGTACGTTGTCTATAGAACTTGTGGTCTGTGTTTATTTCTTAATTTCATAGCGCTGCTAATGAGCTACAGGCATCTCCACATAGTATATAAACTATCACTCTTATTTAGTTTATAAACTAAATAAGAGGGAAGGCCGTCAAGTAGCGAAAAGGAACCTATAATTAGTGAAGTTGATCGGTCAATCGGAAAATATTTGTACGGATAAAAGTACTTGGATAATTAGGGAGCAGTTGTATGTAACTTCTGTACAACTGCGACCCGAGTCAGTTTTATATAAGTGACATCGTTCGTGTACGTCGCTATTTGACAGCGCCTTGGACGTTATGATTATGGGTGATTCCACGAGAGATCGACACGGGTCCAAAAGTTGATATTTTAGATTTCATTGAGTATTTTATATTTCGTGCACCTCTCACCAAGTAGCCCGAAAGTCAACTTCGTTTTATGATTAACGGCATAACTTACGAGAAAAAAAAATATCAAACTTCACCAACACGGAGGCACCAATTTCGTCACCTGTGATTTTCGAACATTGCAGATGCTATAAAAAGACAAATATTTTTGTTTGAAGGAAGATATTTTTTACCTGAAGTGCATGTCAAATGAAGAATGAATTCGTACGGTTTCAAGTTTGTAGACCTCAAAAAATAGCTTTTAAAAATGTCTAATTTTGCGACAGTTCAAAATAGGTTTCGTATTCCCCATTTTTTTTTCTCCGAAAAAAATGCAAGCAGAGTTTTCAAACTTCACAAGTTCTAAGGATATAGTGTGTTCAATAGGTACATAAATTATTGCTGCCGTAGGGCAAATGTATATTTTTATATCTGCCTCAAATTTCTCATATTGGCAAAAGTGTACGCTACTGAAATTTGAATAATAAAAAACCTCATCTTCGATTTTTCTTAAAATCTCGTAAATAGACAACCGAAGGCCATCATACAGTATTATAGAAAAACATGTTGCACTATTTTGTTTTTAGCGACAATATTCGTGGTACAAATCAGAGCTTTTCGAGAATGCGCTGATAAGTTGAGAAATCTGGAAATCGGAACGGAAAAGCGGCAATAAGCTTCAAACGCGAGTAAACGTGACCGCATTTGGTGAAGAAAGGCTGTTTTAGCAGATAGGAGTAACTATTTTGAACACGGTATTCTACAGTATCTGAATTCACTCTTATACGTAGATCACTGAGACTTCTAATATGTGGTGCCTCTCCATTACTGACACACAGATGTAGCTGCTGTGACGGCCATGTATTTGCAACACGTTGGATAAGAGAATTGAAAGTTGAATGAGTTCATAAACGATTCATTACAAATTTTTATCATTTAGGGCACGAAGACTGCCGCATTAGACTGAAGAACACGCTTTAGGGCAAGTTGTCATCCGTCGTCTGCTCTAGAGATGAATTGCTGTGCGCCGCATCTCGGAGGCAATGTTTTAGATCGTATGGTTCAAAGTAGGGACAAAGATTACGCCTCCCGTAATTTTATCGACAAAAACATTGTGAAAATCATTTTAACGTACTATACTTCAGTTTTGCATTCGCACTGTGGATACTTGTGCCCAAGTATCACTGCTAAATGTAATCTGAGGAATTCTCTCCGCCAAACGACTTCAATAGCACCAACAACGCGTCATTGCACAACCCCAACACGGCGTCACTCACCACGTTTATCTGGGGGTGCGGAGATCATTTCGCTCCGATATCCGGCAAGAAAGGCATCGCTTGCTGCGTGCTGTCATCTATTAACGAACGTAAAAAACAAACAGCGCTGCGTATAGGCCACGTTTTGGAAGTGCAAATCGTGATCCTGAACTACTTTCCGCTTGCAATCAATGTTATGGTATTCATGCACTACAAAAGCACTGACAAATGCTACACGCACGTAAAACAAAATGAATTTCAACTGCAAAGATTAGACAATAACATTTAACTATTCAACGTGGCCGCGGAAAATCTCGCGAAGCTGATATGTGTACTATACGGGCTTTAATATAAAGCGCGAGTGGCCACGTATTTTCACGATAACTTCGCCTCTCGTAAGAACGAATCACATTTATCGTGTCACATACGGTCCGGTATGTTCACTGATGCACGCAACATACAAAGTGGTTTGTGTTTGTTTCTTGCCACTGAGGCTAGCTAGCACCGCCGAAGGCGTTGGGAGCGTCTGTTTACTGATCATTCGTGAGAGGATGCTCCTGAATTCCGCTAGATGGCACGACGGTCTATGAAAATTGCGAATAGGCCTGTAAGTGCATGTGTACACCAATACGGACTTATTCGTGAGCTTTTCAGGGAACCCGTTTGCTGTATACGCTTTTCATCCCAACATATGCCGTTCCACGATTCTCGCAGCAATCGAGGCACACAATATATATATATATATATATATATATATATATATATATATATATATATATATATATATATATATATATATATATATATATATATATATATATATATGGCGGTGTACACCCCTCCACCTGGTGCTTTCTTTAAAAGCCACACCTTCGTTTTTAGTTCCATGTTTTTTGTTTCCTTTTTATATGTCTAATACTTCCCTTCTGGCCCCCAAGGTGTCTTCAGTCGTTACCCCCGCTAGGCTACCATGGTGAGGAATGTGTTAGTATGTATGATTACATTTCTCATACTAAAAGCCCCCACATATCTCTAAGACGTATGGTACGACGATGCGAAGATGTGTAAGGGAAGAGGGCTCGGAAAAAATGGGGAGAGCACCCCTCCAGTGCCGTTTACAGCAGCCCAAGCCGTCACGACGGCTATACGCCTTTCTCCACGTTTCCGCTCCCGCTCTCACTTCCGGCGGAAGTAACTTTCGTTCTCACCTCTCCTCGCACTAAACGACCAAACTGTATACTCGCGGCTGTGACCCTTCCAGCGACGTTGTTCTTTATGCAGGGCAAAAGATCGGGTGTGACCCACAGTCCGCCCGATCTTCGTTCTTCGGGAGTCCCAGCCGCCGTGAACTTCCTCCGGGAGGCGGTGAGGGTGCCCGTTCCTTGTTCGCGGGTTCCCATTGATCGCCGCAGCTTCTTCCCGCCTTCCTGGCGGTAGTGTTTGCGGGATTGATCGCACACTGTAACGCTTTGACGGTGGGGAAAGCAGTGTCCGCACCCCAGCGGCGCTGTTTCGCCGAGCAAGGTGTCACGAGTCCTCGAGCAAGTGTGCGAACACTTTAGGCTCGCGCACACTACTTATCACAGTTCTCTCTTGACGGTTTTCTCCTTTTTTTTCTATACTCTTTCCTGACCACTGTTTGCGCTACTGCAGTAAAGCCATCTGTAAACGTCTGTTATCGGCTTCCCTGCTCCACCCCTGCGACTCCGAAGCTTTGAATTTTTCCTCGCGAAACGGAAAGGAACGGCTTTAAAAAGAGGGTAATAGGAATTGGGCAGGTAACATATTTCGTAGAGGGGAACAAACCGACTCGACACATGTCCGTTGCTATGGTGCCGCACGGGCGAGTAGAAAGATGAGAAAATTTACGTAGATTGAGCTTCAGGGTCGAACGCACGCATCAAATAGTTTTCTCAGTTTGTACCGAAAGTGTACGGTGCTACACCATCCCGTTCTATCGTCGTTCAGCGGCGCCCGGCAGCACAGGGAGTAGAATCAACTCTATCAATCCTTGGAGGACGTGGACGCACTAACTCGTCACCGCAGCAATGGTGTAACGCTGCGTTCTGACATACCCGCACTGACTGACTGACTGACTGACTGACTGACTGACTGACTGACTGACTGACTGACTGACTGACTGACTGACTGACTCACTCACTCACTCACTCACTCAACCACTCACTCAACCACTCACGCAACCACTAACGCAACCACTCACTCAACCATTCAACCAACCACTCACTCAACCACTCACTTACCCACTCACTCACTCACTTACTCACTTACTCACTCAACCACTCACTCACTCACTCACTCACACAAACACGCACGCACGCACGCACGTACGGATGTATGGATGGACGCAAGCACGCTTTCTTTAAACTGTTTCCACTCCTTGAGCATTTTTTTCTTCGCAGCGCACGAACAAAGAAGACACACACCCTTCTTTTAGAGTCGCACACGCAGTTTATTGCACTCGCGTTAAGAAGCACTCTCAGAAAACGATGTTACGCAATCGGGATTCTCAACGAGCTATACGTGGAGACTAAGGTGGCGACAGCGCCGCTCGATAAACGAGAGTGTGGCGCGTGCACGGCTCAACGACTTTCACGACGCCGGTGTACGTCGTCGTCGTCGTCGTGCGGGCTCCCCGGCCGTTTTCGCTGATGCCCGTGTGCCTCGGGACTTGCGTAAAACTGATTGCGCCGCTTGCGGCACTGTAGTTAAGTTACCGTAATAGCGAGTGTGAAGCGGCGTGTACTTCGGTATAGACTGTCTCGACAACGGCAGCGAGAGTCGCGCGCTGCGCCGCCACTTAGAGGCGCGGGCATTGTAGCTACTGAGCTGCATGGTGCATTATATATGTTAGACCCTGTAGGTGCCACCATGAATCCGTTATTGCAATCAAGCTCGTTGCCCAGTTCAGGTGGAAGAACTCTCGGGATCCATTACGCATTCGACTAACACGACTCGAAGGTGAAAGCCATCTTCTCCTTCTCTGTCTTCTCACTCGATGCACTGATCCTTAACGAAAAGAAAAACGGCGCTTAGAAGACGGGGACAAGTGAAGAACGACACACGATGCAAGTGCCGCTTAAACAAGGTCGTTGTCTACTTGCCCCCGTCTTTGCAGCGATGCATTTCCATTCTTCATGCAATACCAACTGCCCTAACGTCATTTACTATTGCAAAGATGCTTTTCTCCACCTCTTCTCCAAAGCTTTTCTGGTCTGCCGTGGTGCAGCGGTGGCTATATGGTGCTTGGTGCTCCGTTGCTGGCACGAAGATTGCAGTTTCGAACACGGCGGTTGCATTTCGACGGAGGCGATGTGGCAGTGTCCCGTGTACTGTGCGATGTAAGTGGGCGATAGAGATCACCAGATGGTCCAAAGCTCCGAAGCCCTGCACTATACGGTGTCTCTCATATTCTTATGTTGGTTTCTTGCGACGTCAAACCCCAGATAATATTGTTTTATTAAAGATTTTCTACCACTAACGTGGTTTTGGACCGCCTCCAGGAACCGAGACATGCCAAACGTTCGACACCTCACCTGGTTTTACGTTGCCCGCGTGATCGGTTTACCTTTGACCAAGCTATACATGTCACGAATTGCGTCCTCACGTGACGTCACTTCCGTGACGTCGTTGGACGTCACATATTTCGGTGAAAGGTGCCGTCATGTGGTGACTCCATCGCGTGGGCATGATATTTTGCATCACTCGTGCCGACTTGGACGGTCAAATTTTGTGCTTTGTCAGGCATCTAATTGTTTCGCTTTAATCAGAAGTGCCGTGCCTTGGCTAGTGCGCGTGACTAAACTGAGATTGCCCTATTCCTCATTATTTTGATGTGGAGTAGCAAACTGAACTTAGCCTCTATTAAGCTAGTTGTTCTTTTGCCTCCGTCATCTCGCTTTAATAAATCCTTCTAGCTAGTATGGTATAGCCTAGTGGCTATGGTGCTTCGCTGTCGACTAGTCATGTCGCGTGTTCGATGCCGCTCTCGGCTGTCGCGTTTCGATAGATTCTAAGAGCTGGAGGCCTGTGTTCGGTGTGATTTCAGTGTACGTTCAAAAAATTGGGGCGTCCTTAAGCTTCGGCCTTTAAAGGGTCCCTGAAACAGTTTTTTTCACATTCCGTTTTTGATTAAACCACTTCTGGAACAAATCATTGGCACCACAGTTCAATCGAAACACCCATTATTAACGGAGCTACGAGTACTAAAAAAAAAAGTAACCCTCCTCCCCCACTCCGACTTTCACCCTCAATTGTACTCAGCGCTTCCTTCGAGCGCTCGGGGCTAAGCTCCGCCTTCAAGGCGCCTGCGTCACGACGTGGCGTCAGACCGCATACGCGTAAATCCCGCCGCCGATCCGATACCGGCAGTCTGTGCTGCACGTTTCACAGCCTATCAGATCAGCTGGAAACGATGACGTCAGTTGGGCAGAGAGTGTCGCTTGGTGTAAGGGCGGTTGAAAACGCGTTTGGCCGAGTCGCAGCGATCTGGAGCGATTCGCAGCTTTGAAGCGTTGTAATAAATTACACAGTTTACGCAGGGAGCTTTAATCAGCCCCTAAATTACTGTAATAGATAGATAGATAGATAGATAGATAGATAGATAGATAGATAGATAGATAGATAGATAGATAGATAGATAGATAGATAGATAGATAGATAGATAGATAGATAGATAGATAGATAGATAGATAGATAGATAGATAGATAGAGAGAGAGAGAGAGAGAGAGAGAGAGAGAGAGAGAGAGAGAGAGAGAGAGAGAACGTTTATGTTGCAGCGGAAAGACTCTCTATGGGCCCGTGAAACGGCCGATTGGCAAGGCCTTGATGCCCTGACATGGAAGACCCGAGCCCAGCTCGTTATTCTGCAGGACAATTAATCATTTTTTTTTTCATTCATTCATCGTGTAGCGCTTACGTGGTGGGCCTCACAGGAAAAAGTATTTGGTCTAGCACCCTCATGTTCTTCGCGGTTACTATCAGGATTAGTGTGGGTCTGCAAGCCAGTGCTCCTCGATAAATAGTGACTAGACACGTATTTTCGAATCACTGTAGCTCATATAAGCACACTTGCCATACGTAAAGTTGGCACTCTTAGCTGTTGTTTATACGCCGTGAGACCCCTATATGTAAATTTCATGGGTGGATCGATGGAAAGAATTTTACTTATAACATGTACAGGATGTTGTCATTTGCCTGTTTAATCTCACAGCGGGACCGGGTGGTCAGGCCTCCTAGCCTTGTCATGGGCGTGCTGGACAGCCAGGACTTGCTCACGTTAGAGTATGTAAACACTCGAGCTTGCGTTTTGTCAAATTCATTACTTTTTTTATTTTAGAAAGTGAGGTATGTAGTAGCACCCGTTGGTCAATCTTGTAGTAAAGGCAAAACAAAGAAGCAATGAAAAGTGCCAAATCTCCTAAGAAAATTTGTAGGAATGACGCAATGCTGAAAGTTTAGGGCAAATTCACCTTATAATCGGCCAATCCCCTTCTTTGGGTACGAGCCATTCGCACAGGGAAACAACAACAACAACAACAACAACAACAACAAAGCTGGGGAAAACAACTGCTGGGGTCGCACAATAGCTACAGCGTCGCGCCTCGCAGCTCGACGGCGCCGGCCAGTTCCCAGCTGCGCCTGTGTACATGGACTTTAGTTAAAAGAAAAGCGAAAGCCAGGAATGTTCAAATTAATCTCCTGTTTCTCACTGCGGCGTGACTCGTAATGCCAGAGTAATGCCTTTTTTTATTTATATATGAAAAATTTATAAAAAGGTATACGCTGCGTTAGAGTTGTCTATCTCATAAAAATAAGAATATAGGATAATGTATACAGTAGCACTATGGACATTTACAATATATGGCGTATAAATAATTAGAAGAGTGTTCGGTAGCTATAGCGTACATAGTTCGGTACATAAGTGTAGTCACACAGCGGACAGGGTCCAGGCAGATAGTTTTGTAGACGTTTACATATATCGGGACTACAAGATATGTTCATTATTAACTCAATACTATGAAACGGAGGAATGGTGACTACAATAAACAGGTCATTAAAGTTGTGTTCATTAAACAATCACGAAGAGCGGTCACTGCGTGTCTTTGATCATAATGGTTTAGTCCGTGGTCTAAGCGCTTTGCTGATTGTATATAGGTGGTAGTGTGTTGGGATTGTTAAACCAATAACTCAGTTGAGCGCGTTGGCGAAGGCGCAAAATCACTAATTTAGTTTTCGCGATATAAACAGAAGCGTGCGTGTGTGTTTTCACTGCCTTTGCTTTAGAACGGAACGAGTGAATGTATCACGTGGGGATTGGTGGTCATGGCACATTAACCTCTACGGGACTGAAACCAAAGAAAACGTGCTATTGGAGTCACGTCCGCGCTGCTTGCATCCCATCTAGCGTAGCTGGGGCAGCACTTAATTATGATGGTAATTATACAAAGTACGCGGACGACTCCCAGTACCTATTGTTTAGGAGTGACTCCACGGTCGCTTTAAAGTGAAGGTGCCGTGCGCATTTTTTATCCAGCGGCCACGCTTCTGGAGGTCGTGCCATATTCGAAATCGAAAAAGTAAGCAGTTACCTAACTCATACCCATGTTATACAGGCAAGCTAAGCGCGGTTACGACCAATCACGGTTAACCGAATCAAACCGCGGTTAGGGCCAACCACGGTTCGCTTATGTTACAGAGCTACTACAGAGCTGGAAACTCATATCGCGTTTGATGATGATTATGATGATGAGGATGATGATGATTCTTTAGCTTGTTGTAACGTGCCCTCAAACGGTGATCGGCCAAGAACTGCGCGGCATGGATCAACAGGTGAGTTAGTTATGAGTCAGGCATTCAGATAGTCTCGTAGCCGGAAATAATAATAACAATAGACTAACAAGGTAGTCTTTTTTGCCATTATGTACGCACACAGAACAGAGCAAGCCTATCTGTGGCTATAACCTTTCTCGCGCAGAAAAACGCCACGTGCGCTCGCGGCATGCACTCATCGTGGGTAGGCGCCGCCATTTTCTCGGCCATCCGCCTAACCGAGGTTGCCAAGCTCGGTTTCTTAAAACCGCGGTTAGCGGCATAACCGCGGTTTCGTCTGCCGTGAAATATCAGCGAACCTCGGATAACGTAACCGCTTTTAGCATAACTGCGGTTCAGACTACATGCCTGTGTAAAAGGGTACAAGTTACCAATTATCGCCCTGTTACACGTGCTGGCAGAGCGTTTTAATTACGAGAGCGAAATTCTCTGTCACACAAACTGTCGTATAGAACTTCTTGTTGCCAAACTTCTTGAATATGAACCAGAAAGCACGCGCCAGATGGAAGAAGACGAGGCGTGCGTGAAATGCGCGTGCATTTCAGCTCGAGGGTGTGCGTCGTCTTTGGAACGCCAGCAAAGCACGGTCGGCTTCTCGGTCAGGTTGCCTTTCTCGCTCCCTTACCGTTTTACGAAGCGTTCGTGTTTCAGCAACCTTCTGGTCTCAGCTACCCGCACTCGATTCCTTGAGCTGAAGTTCCTGTGCGTGCTTCCAGAGGAGAGGGAAAGGATCCTTGATTTCCTCTATGTAATTTTAATGCGACACCGAAAGCTTTGTCAGCTACAACGGGCTGCGAAATCCATCGGGGTCAAAAAACCTGAACAGGAGGAGAGAAGAAGTCTCTTCGCTCAAGAACATCGCGTGGGCCAAACACGCGGTAACCATCGTGGACGACTCTGTAGAACCTTCCAGAGCCCAGAAAGCCATGGGAGCGCCAAACACCAATATGAGAGCGGCCACGCCAATCGGGAGCTCTCTGAAAACCCAGAGAACGCCCAAGTTCCCGCTTCCCGAGGTACGTGTCAGCGCTGCAAATAACATAGAAGCACGTCGCAAAGCCAGGATGAAATTCAGGCGCCCGCACTCGAGCCGGACTCTACAGCGCACGACCAGAAATGCCAGGATCAACCACCAGTCTGCAAGATCGCGGTTCTCCAATACCAGGTCCGTGCATTGTCGCTCACCTCATTCATGGATGCCGTGCCCGAGTGTTACCGTACCTACCAGAACGTCCTCGTTAGTGACCACCGCTGAGGGTACGAGGCCTCCTCGCCAAGTGAGGCGTTCTGTCTCATCCTCTGCCCTACGCACGACCAGAAGGACGACGCGCTGTCGATCTCGGACCTCCTCGCCAAGCACTAGTGAACTTGTCTTCATCCTTTCTACGGGTCATCGTCGACACATACGGTCGTGCTTACGACGACGAGGAAAACGAAGCGTTTTAGCTTATCCGAAAACTCGTTGCCTACTGTGACCGTGCGCACCAACACCAGCGCTACGAGGCGTTCCTTTCCATGGCGAACGAAGCATTCCTTTAGTTCATGGCAGTGGCGGAGGTCTTCGGCACGAGCTGTCATACTCGACCTTCGGGCTACGGGACGTCACCAACGCGCCACACGACATCGTCCAACGTCCCTGTTGCGAAGCGTCGCTTATGACTGAGGAGCACGTTGACGGCATCGCGTACCTACGGCCTCGCGTATTATCGCTGCCAGGTCGAGAAGTTCTGGAACGCCGTGAGGTTCGTAACTCGAAGCATGGCCGCAGCCACAATCTACCGGGCCTACAGCCTTCACAGCGGGCCCCTTGTCGAGTCACTCCACAGTTGGCAGCAGCGGCGGCTCCGAGCCGTGCGGAAGTTTTGATGGTACCTGTCCTCTGGTTGCGGTGTCGGGTCATGGGCCGAGGTGGCTTGTCGTCCTTCTGCGGAGCCGGGGACGCAATGACAAGGGCCACATCTGGGACCACCGTTCCCGCACCAGCGAGCCATTACCAGGCGCAGCACGACATGGCTGGGAATGACAGCACTGGCGAAGGTCGATTCGAAACGAAGTAGCGTTGCCGATAAGCCGGGAGCAACGTGCTGGTTTAGTTCGCAATCTGCTGCAGCAATACTGACGTCAGTGTTTGAAAGACACGGCGATTCAAGCTTGAAGATCGGGCGGCGTATCGTGAAATAGTATGGACATTTATGTGCCGAATTTGATTTCATAATTACCTACTTGTACATTAAATATTATTGAAAAATTCTTTGCTTTATACTGTTCAGACGCATTCAGTAGCATGGATGGGTTTAATTGGGTCGGTGCCTCGTTCACGCAGAAGCTGTTCATGCAGAAAGCAATCTCTTGTTTGCTAGCAGCTGTTGTTGACATGCCACTCGCTGCGAAGCTTTTGAGACCACGCGCAGCTTGATGTCTTAAGTATGGTTGGTCTCACTTGGACCAGCCCTGCATGGTCACGCACCAACACTGCACGTGTAGTCGCGCTCTCTTTGAGTTCAAACACGCTGGCTGTGCTTAAAGTGACCCCAAACTTGAACAATGAAACCGACAAACGTTAAAATCGTTCGGACAGTACCACTGAGAGAGTGTGATTGAGTATTTTTTTCTGTGTAGGTGCCGATTTGCAATTTGGCACCATTTTGACCCCACGTTCAAGACACGGCCGCTGAAGCAACATTTCCTGTGTAGACTAAATAGGAGGTGTTAGCTGTGTTGTTTCAGCTACGCGTTCGATGCGAGGCGTTGCAACGCCAACCCTTCACAATCGACGCTTCCTTAAGGTCACGGCCACGGCCTTGCGGTCGCGTTCCTGTGCTCGCACCGTTCACATGCAGCATTATGATCGAACTCTTACTCGTTCGAAGGCGCTTCTGCGTTCCTCTAACCGCGCTGAACGACTGAACGTGCAAGAACAGCGCTCGCCAGTGAGCAACAACTTTATTAATAGAAAAATAAACCTTTATTCGCAGGAGCGCGAGCGATGTTTTCCGATATATCTTGCACCTTAAACACTGCGCAGCGCTGGCTGTGGAAGAAGTGTCGCCTGGGAGCGTGTGGCCGTGGCCTTTGTATTACCTTTCACGAAACAGCCTCTGGAGACATCTAAGATGAGAAGTGCAGTAGGGACGGGTACTTATTTTCGAGGAAAAATGCTACAGCATTTCTTGCAGCCTGTAAGAGGGGAACAGAACTCAGTGACGCAGCGGAGAGAGTAAGGGAATGAAAGATTAGTAGGCTTTAGATAGGCATCAGTAGATGTAGCAAGCAGGACGACTATTGAGTCAAATTGAGGAATAGCTTTATAATTGTGGGCATTAAGGAAAGCTTTAAAGATATATTTATGATAAGGTGGTGGCAATGATGACGACGTTTGCGTCAGCCATGGTGTCAGCTCTCCTTTTGTCTCCGTTAGCGCTTCTTTCAACACTGTTGAAATTTTCTTGACCATGAACTACCGACTAGTCGAACCACTCACGGTAATCAACAACAACAACAACAACAACAACAACAACAACAACAACAATGACGACGATGACGATGACGCAAAACTACAAAACAGATATTTAGGGGCCACAAGGCGCCACATCAGTCTATGGTGCATATACAGAATAAAGCTTCGCCTTCTCTGCCGCCCCACTGCTTAGATATTACGCCACGTGAAAGCTACCCCCTGAATTTTTACGCTTTACCACAACTGCATTCGTTCCTGAGATCGTGGAGTACTTTTTGTAGAGCAATAAGGGTATACCAAGTTTCATGAGAAAATAAAGACGAAATTTTCATGGTGACATTTTCTTTTTTGGTCTTGCCCTGTTTCGAGCATTCTTCACACCACACAAAATGGCTGTGCGTATTGAGTTAATTTGCCCATCGAAGCCTGATCAAAATGCGACAGAATTAATCGTCAGCAGTAAAGCAATACGGTGGCTAGTGAGAGTTTTAATTAACACGTCTTCGTCATCCCGTGTTTGTCAGGTATCCGACAACTGCCGTTTTCCGCACACTTTCGACGGTGCACGCACGGAAGCGGAATCCTCGGGGGTGGCACGAAAAACGTGGCGGCCCCGTCGCGGCAGCTGGAAACACCACCTTCCGTCGACAGCTTCGCGACTCTTATATGCAGCCTTCCAGGTTGTATCTATATAGTGCCTTCGGTCGTGAATTATTCAGGTCGTGGTTAACGTTACCCTAATTCTGCTCTTTATTCGCGTGGTGTTTCAAATGAACGTTTCTAATCTGCACAAAACAAGCTGTTTAGCTTAGGCTGAACTCTTTCCGTGTTTTTTTTTTTTGGAGCATAAGCTACACTGGCCAATGTTGAGCAGTTTCACGTGGCCTATATCGAGAGGCTTGTGGCGCATGCCCGAGCAGCAGTGACGTCACATGGCGCACAGCTGCATGGTGCGCTGGAGAGGGCCTGGAGGCTCCTGGAGTGACGTGACTCCAGCGGGCTGCAGGTTTGACTCGCGAGAGCTCATTCGCTAGTCCGTCCGTCCGTCCGTCCGTCCGTCCGTCCGTCCGTCCGTCCGTCCGTCCACAGCTCACGCTATACCTACATCCTGGCATAGCCGAGCTAAAGCATTTTTAATTTTTTTTAATTAAATGGTGGTGTTGTTTTAAGCTTGCTGTTGGCCTGTGACGGTTGAACGGAAATGATAACCGTCATGAACCGGCTCATGCTTCTTTCGTCCTCTTCTGATTTACTTCCAGAACACGTGTGCCAGGGTTTCTCGGCATGGCATACATAAGCCCGAGGGGCGAGAGAATGAGTACACACACAGAGAAATAATGAGACCGAGAGAAGGTTAAATAGAGAAATTCGTGGCGTCAAAAAAAAAATTCTCGGCGAGGATGGCTTGAGCCCACGTGCACACGATACGAAGCCACCTGGTCACCCAGGTACGCGAAAAGGGAGAACCGTAGCCTTGTGTGGTATAGTACAGCAAGATGGCAGTAAATGGGAGGGAGGGTGAGGAGCATGGAAATGAGGAGGAAAGAGGGAACGTAGTGTAAAAATGAATAGCGAAATGGGAGGATGGGAGGAAATTGAGTACAACAGAAAGAATGATGTGAACAAGGGAAAAGAAAACTAAAGAGGAAACGAAGGAGGCTACGAGTGCCAAGCTGCGTAAATATATTTAATGATATGCCCAATGACTGTGAATTTACGCCACTCTTGCCGCGTAGCGGTGGTGGTGGTTTACGTAGGGAAATATGCACAGAAGAAGAAGAAGAAGAGGGAAATTATTGTTTGATGGCCGCACTGTATCGGTCCTGCTTGAGCAGCTGACACCCAATCGGCCGCAATCGGTGGATAAAAGGGGAGGGGGTTAAAGAAGACGGAAAGAAGAAGAAGACAGAGGGGAATATTTGCGCACGTGCCCAGAAGGACGTAATATGTGTTTACACACATATGCACGCACCATAGCCAAGCGGAAAATGTCCTAGTGAGGTGATGCTTCGTTTAGCAGAAGAGTCCGAGCAAGTGGAAACATTAGCGTCAAGAGTAGGTGGTGTTGGCAGTGTGCGAATAAGTAGTATATTGAAATTTAACCTGATGTTATCGTCGACATCATGCCGCGATTTCGAAAGTGGGCGGAAGTGAGTGGAAGGGGGCCAGGAATAATTTCTTGCAGTATACTTCAGCGGCTCCTATACCACTCCGAGTTCAAGAGGAGCTTGAAGACGGTGACGAGAGCGGCGTAGCCGCCGCCGTCACCGTCATTGTTGGTGGCGTAATCGATGTACATGAAGATGTATACATTCGAAAAAAAAAGAGACCAGGATTGACTGAGAAAAGAACCAAGGCCCTCTTCGTGTCAGTGAAGTATTTTACCAAACAGCGACGCAGGAGCTTGAAACCACTTTGCAAAATTAGCCTATACAGGCGTCATACAGGGACATTTAAGGAATCGCCTTAACCTGTCCAGTATAACGCGGCAGAAGAGTGAAATAGCAACCAGTCATCACATAATGCTAATAGTGCAATGATTGTGCGGTTTTATGCCTCTCACTCACGGCGAAGTGCAGTTCTTCGGGATCAGCCGCACGTGGCATCAACGGAATGAATATAATGCGTTCTTGATGTGTAGTGAGTATAGAGTTTTCTTATCCTCTCACTCTTTATCTTAAAGGGCTACAGCGCTATTTACGCTGACTGTGTTGTCGTTTCCAGTTTTTCGGGCGTTTACATGTGCTGCGATGGGCCGTACACTATCAACAATGCAGCGTGATTTCGCTTTTTTTTTGCTTTTTCCTCAGCATTCCTGGCTTATTTTTTTGTATACCCACTTACGTACATGCATTGTTAGAACAACAATGCTGTTATATTTGCTTTTGTTTTTCTCTGTCACACGTCAAGCAGAGGGAGCGTTATTTATGGAGACCCGTTGACGGCGGCTGTTCACGCCTCTAGGTAAACGATGACACGACGTGCTGGGAGTACGAAGTGTACGCGTCAGGTGCTCGTCAGATTTTAATTAATAATGTCTATTTGAGCAGGCTCCGATGCGGCAGTGTAGATTGCCTCGAAACACATTTTGCTTGTGGCGCTCGCTTATTTATTTCTCCCTTTGGCTGGGGCGTCGCCTACAGTAGCCTACAGTAGCGGCTGCTAGGATGTCCCTCGTGAACACCCTGCTGGCTTAAACTCCTCAGGGCCGTTTAATAATGTTCTTCACTGACTGAATTTCGCTAGAGAAAACTGCAACGCATTACTTGGTTGCCCGAAAATATCCCGCATCACTGTTTGAATGCGTGTGTCATATCGAACATATAGCGCGAATAATTGACAGACAACGTAGGCATGCACAATTTTTGGGCATTTGCATGAAGTGGTGGCACGCCACTACGGGATAAGAAACTCTCAACCGAGCTACCGGTACACTTTCTTCATTCTTTTTACTGGACGGGGCCGGCCACTCACAAGACGGAAACGGCACATTTTTGAACCATACAGGAAGAGAACACCTGTGCGTGTGCGTGTGTATGTGTGTGTGTGTGTGTGCGTGCGTGCGTGTGCGCGTGCGTGTGTGTGTGTGTGTGTGTGCGTGTGTGCTTGTTTTTTGGGGTGCTTTGTCTTTCTGCGCTGTTAAAACTGTCATAAAATTCTGCCCCTCCCCGCGAACTGTGAACAACACAGTGAGACGATACCCGTGGAAAGAAATGAAAAGCTCAAAAACCAGCCCACCCTTTTGTTCACCGAACTCTGGGCACACCGAAGTGATATATATATATATATATATATATATATATATATACAATTTTCAAACAAGAAAACAACGCACGATAAGACCGCCGTGCAGGGCTGCTAGTCTGAACACTATTTCCACTATATTGCCAAATGTCTTAATAGTGGTATTTTAAAGCCAATCAGAAAGGTCGTAGCAGCTCACTTGGCCAATTAGCACCGATCAATAGCGGAATCTTACAACACGGTGGAATTCGACAATGTTCAGAATAGCACCCCGGGTCATGCTTTTGTCCCGTTTTCATTACTATGTTTTCATTGTGCTTGTGTGCTTTTTTTTCAGAGGGGGGTAGAGGGGGGTAAGAAAACTTGATCTCTTCTCAATATGCTTAGTCTCCTGCATAACTACGCATGTACATATGCGCCTCTTCTATCAGTGCCTTTTGTGCCAGTACTTGGACTCGTGAGTGCAGAACTTCGACTGTATTCGTCTTTTAGAACGAACACAGTCAAATTTTGTGCACTCGCTCATGCATGCATTCATGCGAGCACTCAAAGGCGCTGCCTGTTCTAGCAGAGATCTCGTCTCTACCAGCGCGCCTCTCTCGGCAAACATTCACTTTCACCTCGCCTATTCAATGCAGAGATGGCCGGAGGGGCGTTCACGTTATTGCCGCGGAGCAGGATGAAAAAAACAAAGAAAAACAAGGAACGCCCTCAACGTGCGCATTCGGTCGAAGGCTGCGCCCGATCGACCGTGAAATCAGTGCCACCATCCTCCGTATATCCTCTCTTCCCTCGGAAACCAGAATACTATACTACTACCACGTACATACCCCTTTTACCATTCTCTCATACGCTGCAAGGCCAGCAAACGCTTCGAGTTGAAGGATGGCCTGGCGTTCCGCATGGCTCGCGCCAACTCGTGGCTCTCTCTTTTATTTCTCGTTTTTTTGTTTATTATTTCGGGCTTCCGATTTCGCAATCCGACTGCGCCTACGTTCGTGGTTGCACCGTCAGCCGCCGCTCCGGCTGCCGCATAGACGTACTCGCTTGTCCGACATTCGAGTCGAAGCCAATGGCCCTGCTGCATTCCGCCTCGCCATCGGGCAACGCCGTTTGCGCAGCAGTAATGTCTACGGCGCAGGCCTTTCCCCCTCACTCCTCGTTTCCTTTCTTTCGTGCACGCTTTTCGTTTGTTGTAGGGGCCTCCAGTGACAACATTCCGAGGTGTCAAATAGGCTGGCGTGGCGTGCTGTATCCGACAGCTTCGTCGCATTCGGTGGTCGTGTGCTTGACGTCCGGACGATCGCCCCGCGAGTTGTACCTGTATCAGATGTGAAACAGCTCGTAGATTATCCTGCGTAACGCTGTCCCTCCGTCCGCACCGTGCTCCCCTGGCCTCGGGTGTTTGGGTGGTGCCAAGTAGGTCACGTCTTCCGCCGGAGAGCGCGCGCGTGTACATCACTCTCTCCCTAGGCTGTCGCCGCTCGCCTCGTGTCATTTCTTTTGCTTCACCCTCTCCACCGCTCGCAACGTTCGAGCGCACATCGAGCGAACTGTCTTTCTGCGATGAAATTTACAGGAAACCAAACCCTCTTGCCGTGTCCTTGCGTTTCAAACAAACGTTCACTCGAGTAAACGCTACGCCGAGTTTTGCTTCAAACTGTTCTTCCAGCACCTGTGTTGACTCCCCTTTCGAACGGGTCAACACCGCCCGCACCGCTGCTGCTTCACATCCATCAGGGTTCCCTTCGGGGAAAATGTCCATAATTTTTTTTCTGTATTCTGTTTCTTATAACTTTTTTCATTCTACTGTTTCTCCTTTATAGGCTGCTCGACTACGTAGTCCTTTGTGAAATGCAGATGTTTGTCATCTTTATTTTCATAACAATAACTCTCCGATACTGATGGTCCCACTAGACGATAGAAAGCGTGATGTGTGTGGTTCTTCCGGCACATTAGGTGCCGATACCACATATTCGCTTCAAGTGCGAACGCAGCGTGGTGACAGGAAGTATCCCCAATAGAACCTTGATAAGCAAATGCATTTCCAGTAAACTGTGGGCAACACATAATATTTACGATGGTTTTAGAACATTTCGCGAGGAAGTCACATGCTTTCCTTGCTGGAATGGGCACACGATGGAAAATTTATGCACTTTTGGTATGTAGGACATTTGAGAACAGTGACCAAGTTGTATACAGGTTGGGAAAGTGCCAGCCCACAGGCCGTATTTAGTGGTGTTCCGTACTACGTCGAAGAATGCCCATTCAGAGACGGGAAAGTTCCCTATTTCGGGCATTTTCCCCTGCAAATGCTCAAGAAATTCCCAGCATATTTCTCTGGACAACAGTACTAATTTCTGCCCCCATCTACGCACATACATGCTATACTCACACGTGTATGACGTACTGGCGACTTTTGAAATCACGACTAGCTCCTCCACTGCTGCACAGCAAAAGCATGACTTTATTAATTGATATACTCTTAGTACACTGAATATTGTGGCCTTCAAGTCGAACACCAATAGTGAACTAGAAATCGCTCAGTGTAAAAATCAGAAACAAATTTCAAGTACTATGCTTGCTTGGTGCTTGCGCCAGAACCTATTACAGCCGACGAAGGTGCACTGTGACCATTAAATATCGGTCGTCTTAAAAGAGTTTAACCATTTCCCTGTAATATTACGAAAATTTTCTGCTTCCCTTCGGCTTAAAATGACAGGCGGAAATTCCCCGGAAAGGGGAAAATTCACTGCATGGAACATCACAGTACGGTGTTCACTCAGTTTATATGTTCAAGGCTTCTCTTTTCTCCGACTAAATATGCTAATGACCGACCACATGTGCTAATGATATGCGATCGTACGTCCTGCATATTATATTGGCTGATGTTTTCTCTGACGAACAAGGATGTTTCTGTGAATGCGCGCACTATCACCACATTCATCAGGCAGAGCATGTCAACACCCAAGGTGGCCGCTACCGACACATCTGTCTGACCGACTTCAACCTTACTTCTGGGTGACGTGGCGTGCAGGAAAGTCCTCGGGGTGGTCATTGCGCCTCAGGTTAGGCTTAAAAAGTCATTACTCGGTGTTGACAACCCCATAGAGCTGGTGCCGTTCGAGGAACCGGATCTTGAAGTGCCAATAGCGTCGTTTATATAACGCTAAATAACGTCGTGAACATAGATAGCGTCAATGATTTCTTAAAGATAACGTAATTTCGGTGTGATCTGTGCAGCCCGAAAAGTTGAACTAATAAACTGCACATCCCAAGACCAGATTGTCATTGGGCACTTGGAAAAAGTACCGAATGAACGCGCGTGCGTGCGGGCACACACACACACACACACACACACACACACACACACACACACACACACACACACACACACACAACACACACACACACACGCACACACGCACACACACACGCACGCACATATATATACACGCACACACATGCACACACACACACACCACACACACACACGCACACACACACACACACAACACACACCACACACACACACCACACAACCACACACACACACAACACACACACACCACACACACATACACACACACCACACACACACCACACACACATACACACACACCACACACACATACACACACACACCACACACACACACACACCACACACACACCACACACCACACACCACACACACACACACACCACGCACACACCACACACACACACACACACACACACAGCATAGGGTTTTGCATGCGAGTGTTCAGAGGCTCCCAAAGTGAGCCACTGATTCCCGTCTCCTTTGCTCTAGCCGCCCACTTCCCAGATAGCTTTCCAACAGTTATTCATTTATGTTATTTCATCTCTCGTTTCTGGAGCGTCTATGAACGCTCACATGTGAGCTAAACGTCGTAAGACTTCACGATGAATTCGAGGTAGGCGCTTTCCAGCAACATATACGCACCAGTCACTGCTACAATTGCGATCAGCAATGAAGGGTTCTCATAATTACGCTACGAAGAACTTTATTTAAGGATCCTGAGATGTACCACCCCTTAGAGCGACATAACCGTAGAAGATTGTCGGGATGTCAACTGGCGGCTCGCAGGCCCGATGTCACTTGTGCAAATTGCAAGCGCACATAGTAGTTGCTTGTTGGCTCGTCACCTCTCTCTCTCTCTCTCTCTCTCTCTCTAATTTAGCCTTTTTGTAATTGCCTTGGGCATTACCTATGGTTTTACTTGAGGGTCCACTTTGTATTCTGTTCCGCAAGGTCTATTTTCAATGCTGCTCATTTCGTCCTGAAACACTTAATTTCCAATTAGCACCCTACATTGGCGCTATTGTTTTGTTCTGTTATTCTTTAGTTTTGTTTTTGTAGGCGCAAGAGCAATAGCGTGCTTAAAGCCGCATTCAGACTCGTCTCAAAACTCCGTACGCTACGAACGTACGCATGCACTGTCGCGTACTGCACGACACAAAAAAGAGCGGTCGTTCGTCATTAGAACCGCCGCAGTTTCCCACCGCGCTTCCTCCCGAATTTTCCCACGCCCCGACAAAACCATGTTGGAGATCCTGTCCTCTCTCTCTCTTTTTTCTATTTCCTCGTGAGACTTCTTACCTTGCGACAGCATGCTCACCAACAAACAAACGTATGCAAGCGTGGCTGCTCATACGGGCGTAAAACATTAATTGCGGACAATCGCTCGTTCTCTCTTTTTTTTTTCCTGCCGGAGTCTTTTTCGCCCGGCATAAACGGCCGCAAACAGACTGTGAAAACGAGGGTGCTGAGGATGAATGCTTTGTGGCGCTGGGAAGAGTCATTTTCGGAGCCAAGCCTAGTCAAGACGGTGAAAAAAAAAAAAGCCGAGCTCGGTTCTCGGCCCCACGGTAATTATTTTTTGCGGACTCCCCTTGGAATCGTCATACGAGCTACTCGGCGTCGTTCGGCTTCAGTGCTCACCACCCAGTGCTGCAGGCATGTTTTGTACGCGCGAATGCGGTGCCTTCTCCGGTTTCGTCAATATAACCACATGACACGACGACGCGTGTATGGTTCATCCGTGTGCCCGTGCACATTGTCGGAAAATCTGGCTTCTCGACCCCGCGGGACCTCTGCGTCGTGAAAGCGAGGCGTCAACCACTTGGCCACTCCGGAGCACATCCATCCAATCCTTCGGTCCACTTGTATCTCAGAGCAGTGGAAAGGCACCCTTCCTGACGGCGCCCCCGAGGTCTGCCGGGCCCTCATTCTCAGGACCTGGGCGGTCGCAGAGGTTACCATAGGGGTCCTGGAATAGAAAGCCTCCCCGTTTTTTTTTTGAATTTTCATAATAAAATGTTTTCATCAACCCCGTAGCGTGCTCGCGCTACATAAGTTTACAAGTTCGTTGGGAGGCGGCAAGTTTTTTATCGCATCAAAGATTATATATTACGTTTATATAGAGGGGAGGGGGCGTTACTAACACAAGTGGTGCTAAAGAGGTCTCTTGGTATGTCGTGTTAAGTGAGCATAAAAGTGCATGAGATATAAAAACGTCATAGTACAAATTAGGCTATTTCATGTTTATTAATGAGTGATGCAAGCATGAAAGTGTGAAGGTAAGCTTTGTAAGAGAGAAATAAATGACTGTAACATACACTGAGACTTGTCAGTAGCTTATTATAAAGCGGTATGGCAGCTTGTGGCCAATGAGTGTAATAGTATTAAGCCTCTCCGCTTCATACGCGTTATTGTTAAGACCGCGGAACGTTTGACAGGCGCACGTGAATGGCACGTGGTGCGATTTAAATCTATTCGCGTGCAGTATACTTTCGTTTCTTCTGTGCTTTGCCAATCGCTTTTTTTTTTCCTGATCTGATTTCTTATTTCTCTGCCGTTGAAGCCTGCCAATGGCATAACCAGGGATGTGTCTTCACGTTGAGGAATTATTAGGAATAAACATATTTTATAACTTTTCTTTTGTACTCGAGTACATGCATGGTCTTATGGTTATTGTATTAGAGCTGCCTATCTGAAGTACGAGTAATATAATTCCGGCTGCGGCGGCCGAATGTGTAACGAAGACAAATGTTACCGGTATGCGTGCTTTGATGCAATGTGCACGTTTAAGAGCGTAAGGTGTTTGTAACTACTTCAGTTCCACACTAAAGTGTCTCTTATAATCACGTCGTTTTATAGGACGGAGCACCCTAGGAATCTCTACTACAACTTTTTTTTCTTCGGATAAATAATTTTGCTTAGTGAAACAACTCTAGTCATTCTTTCTTCAGCAGCAGATGTCATAAATACAACACTAAATGCAATCTGAACTACCCTCTCACCTTTTCTTTCTCACCTTTATTATACTACGTTATAATATAGTGTACTATATTATACTACACTATACATACTTAACTATATACTTTTTATTACTGTGCATATACGGGCACAGATGTGCATTTTTATTTTTTTCATCTGTTTTATTTCTGTCTTTTTCTAATTTTGTGTCTATTTCTCTATTTCTTGCTTCATTTCTTCTTTCTATTTCCCTCTTTCTTTGATTTTTTTCTTCCTCACTGCTTTTGTTTCTTTCCTCCATTTCTATCTCCTCTTTTTCTATGCTGTGCTTCCCTCTACCCTTTTCCTTGCTTTCTTCCTAACCCTTGCTGCTTTCTTCCTCGAAACCTCTTACCTCTTCCAACTTATTGCTATACTTCACCATACGAGGCTATGCTATGCTCTTCTAACGTGCCTTGAGAGTTGAGTGGTTAAGACGCTCGCCTTCGTGTCGTGGAAAGACTGAGTCGAACCTCGCTTAGTGAAAAAAATTATTTCACATAATATTTCACTCTTTCCTGCTAACTTTCTTTTTTTTCTTTCTCACTGTACTTTGTTTATCGCCTATGACAGTTATTGCATCCCACGGCCGCTCGCTGGATTTCGTGCCGGCCTAATGTGCCCCCGCGATCTCCGACGACAGCGCAGCTATGGCCGACTGGGCTCGCCCTACGCCATCTCCTGACGCCGACAAGAGCTCTCGCCGAGTGGTGCCCCGTCCTCGAACTCCTGCGAGGACGGGGCAGGAGACCGAGGACGGGGCACCTAATTTTCTTCTTATTTCAGTATGTGGGTCTCTGTCCGTGCCCCATCTCTATCCCTATCCCTTTAATCCTCCCTATCCCTTTTAATCCCTCCTTACCGCCATCCCTCGTAAGTCACTGTTGAGGTGTCGTACTATGATTCATGCAGTTACGGGGCTCACTTTTATCTTCTTTTCTCTCTTTTAGAACCACTTACATACACAAAAATGGGTGCACGTTTTTTTTTTTTGGGGGGGGAAAGGGGAGCGAAGCAGAAGAAAAAGATGTGGACTAAGATGAGTAAGAGGAACATAGTATATGCCTGTTCCTAATGATAGTTATTTTTATTTACGAATCTTTATTTACGGCAATGTTGTATTTACGAATTTTCATACACGACAAAACAGCTTCACTATAAAAAAAACAAAGTAAATAAACGAGCAATTTTGATCCTCAACTGTCGCTAAGCGATGCTCCACAACGCTAGAACCCAGCTGCTCGTCGCCATGGTGCATACACTACACATCTAGCTCTTGTCTACAGAGCCCGTCTAGGTTCTGAAACTTCATCACTTTTATTTTCCCGTTCTCATTGCCGTCTTTGAAAATATGCAGGAAAAAAAAAGCGATAGCGCGCAAATCTTTAGGCGAGTGGTTACGCCGGGAAGCGGAAACACTTCGGGCTCTCGCGGAGATGAATGAGAAGAAAAGGAGCAAGACAAAAGCGATGCCACCCGCCCGCAGGAAGCTGGCTGTGGAGCAAACAAGCACGTGCACGAGGGGGAGCGCGTGTGGTATTCTAGAGTGCGTGACAGCGATGTGCGGATGCTCCCACCCTGGAGGAGAAGACATATAATAAGATGTATATAAAGAAGAAGATCCCCTGTTCACACGGGAAAGACAGCTCGACTCGGTTCGCCCCTGAATAGGAAGACTGGAACGATAAGGGATCACGTATAATATAAACGAAAGAGCGCATATATATATATATATATATATATATATATATATATATATATATATATATATATATATATATATATATATATATATATATATATATATATATATATATATATATATATATTGTACCGAAGCATAGTGGCGCCACAGAGTGCCAGCGTGAAAGAAGACGTTGACGTCCGTGTGTGGCTCGTGCTTGCCGGGTTCCTGCCTGTACCAGCTTGTTGCGGCTAACGTTTCTGGAATAATAACCTGTGTTTTTACGCAACCTTGCTCGTTGCATTTGGTGGAAACGTGCTGGGTAACGTCCTGGAGCTCCGCAGCCGTAAGCTACCATCTCAGTCCACGATGACCGAGCGCGTCGATCCCCCACGAGGCTCTTCCACGCTACCACCCGTCATGTGTTCTGGTGTACTTCGTCTGCGTGACCCACCAGTATACAACGGCACTGAAGATCAAGATGTCGAGGACTGGCTGGCAGAGTATGAGCATGCCAGCGCGATTAACAAGTGGGATGACCCTGCGAAGCTGATTCACGTCATCTTCTACTTGACGGGTTTGGCCAACCTATGGTTCACCAACCACCAAGCCGACATCCCCACCTGGTCGGTTTTCAAAGAGGCCGTCACCTCGTTTTTCGGTCGTCCAGCCATGCGTAAGCTTCGCGCTGAACATGGGACTGCGGGGACGATTTCAGCGAAATGGTGAGAGCTTCACGAGCTACATTGAGGATGTGATCAGCCTCTGTAGGCGAGTTGATGCCAGGATGACGGAGGCTGACAGAATAAAGAACATAATGAAAGGCATTGATGACGACGCTTTTCATATGCTTGTGGCCAAAGACCCACAGACCGTGACGGCCTTGATTCAGTTATGTCAAAGTTTCGATGAGCTGCGCAAGCAACGAGTTTCTACACGTCGCGCTAATACGCAGACAGCTGATATTTCGGCCTTGGAGTGCAAAAGCAGTGGCCCCGACTACAGCGTGTTAATGCCTCAAATTCAACAGTACATCCGGGAGGAAGTTGCTCGACAGCTCTCTCTTGTCGCCACCATCAACGAGACCCCCACAACACTGGACCACTCACTTCGCCGTGCTATTCAGACGCAAGTTGCCGAGGCTCTCCCTTCGCCCACATCCCCAATATCAGTGGCTGCACCGCTGACTTATGCAGAAGCCGTCCGCCGACCTTCTGCCCAACCGCCGCTCCCTTCATACAGTCCAGCCACCAACTACTACAGGCCACCAGTTTCAGTTTATCCGGTAAATCGGCCCATTCCACCACCTCGAGCACCTGTCAACTCTTGGCGTACTCCGGATAACCGGCCCGTCTGCTACAACTGTGGTATTGCAGGACATGTCGCGCGCTACTGTCGTCGCCGTGGATTCTATTTTAATGATGTGCAGCATTCCGGCAACATACCTCGGCCATCAGAATCGCATGTGACACCTGATTCACATGACCCCCGCTCACGTCGACCAGACTTCAGCCGACGTCGATCTCCTTCACCCCGTCTTCGGTCTCCTTCCCCCATGCTTCGCCGTTCCAACCACGCCCAGGAGGAAAACTAACAGTCGCAGTTCCTGAGGCAAGAGCTGCGCCACCGACGAAATTTCCAAGGCCTCATCTATCGCCCCCTAACGAGATTGCCGTGTTTGTGGACGGTTTCGCCACAACTGCTCTTGTCGACACAGGTGCCGCTATTTGTATAATCAGTGAAGTGTTATGCCGCAAACTGAACAAAGTGACGACTCCACTGGTTGAAATTTCTTTACGCACGGCGAGTTCGCAACACGTCCAACCATCTGCCACATGCACTGCTCGTGTTGTGATTCAAGGAGTGCTTTACATCGTAGAATTTGTCGTCCTTCCGCATGCGTCTCATGAAATCATCCTGGGATGGAACTTACTTTCCGCTAATCATGCGGTTGTCGACTGCGCTCGTGCTCAACTCGTTTTGTTTCCATTCAGCACGACATTCATAGATCTCCCTCGCTCACCCAAAAGGTGATCGTCGCCGCTGACGTCGTCATTTCTGCTTTTTCGGTCACCGCGGTATCTCTTTTGTGCAACTCCGTTTCCAATTCAACTGCCCTATTTATGCCGTCACAAGAATGCGCTCGTCGCCGAAACCTTGTCGTCCCGTTTGCCGTCATAACACTTGCCGATGGCTCCAGTGCCGTGTACGTGTGCAATCCGTTCCCTTGTCCCGCTACCTTATTGCATGGCGAATGCATTGGGAGTCTTGACACTTATGATGACATCTTTCCTTTCGATGCCCGTTCTGATACGACACCGATGTCCGTGGATGCTGTCACAGCTGGCACCGCGCCCTCACTACCTGACGAAGACGTTCTGTTGCGCAGCGTAGACACCGGCCTTACGCAAGACCAGCGCAATCAGCTCATTCAACTACTTGACCGTTTCCGCGCCTCCTTCGACCACGGACAACCTCCCTTGGGACGCACGTCAGTTGTCGCTCACCATATCGACACCGGTCATCATACTCCACTTCGTCAGCGCCCCTACCGCGTCTCACAGGCCGAGCGTGACGTCATCACTCAACACGTCGACGAGATGCTGCAACGTGGTGTTATTCAGCACTCACACAGTCCTTGGGCTTCGCCAGTGGTCCTCGTGCGAAAAAAGGATGGCTCCATCAGGTTTTGCGTGGATTATCGTCGACTAAACAACATCACACGCAAGGATGTTTATCCCCTGCCACGCATTGATGACGCCTTGGATTGCCTTCAAGGTGCGGAGTTTTTCTCTTCACTGGATCTGCGCTCTGGATATTGGCAAGTACCAATGGCTGAACCAGACCGTCCAAAAACGGCGTTTGTGACCCCTGACGGCTTATATGAATTTAATGTAATGCCCTTCGGTCTTTGCAATGCGCCTGCGACTTTTGAAAGAATGATGGACAGTGTCCTCAGGGGACTTAAATGGCACATCTGTCTTTGCTATTTAGACGACATAGTTGTATTCTCGGCGAATTTCGAGACTCATCTTTCCCGTCTGGAACAAGTTCTCCAGTGCCTTACGGCAGCCGGGTTGCAACTTAACTTCAAGAAATGTCGTTTTGGCGCCCGCAAACTCACAATTCTCGGCCACGTCGTTTCAAAAGAAGGAATATCGCCAGATCCTGCCAAACTGCGTGCCGTTGCCGAGTACCCCAAGCCTACTACCCTAAAGGAGCTTCGTAGTTTCATAGGCTTGTGTTCCTATTTTCGGCGTTTCATTCGCAATTTTGCCTCTATAATTGCCCCTCTGACTCAGCTTCTCTCCCGTAGCACGGACCTCTCTGGCTGGAATTCCCACTGCGATGAAGCATTCACGGCGCTACGCCGGCTACTCATCTCTCCGCCAGTTCTCCGCCACTTCGATCCCAATGCACCCACTGAAATTCACACGGATGCAAGCGGTGTCGGCCTCGGTGCCATTCTTACTCAACGCAAGGATGGCTGCGACGAGTACGTTGTCGCCTATGCCAGCCGTACACTAACGAAGGCAGAGTCCAACTATTCCGTCACGGAAAAGGAGTGCTTGGCTATCATTTGGGCTATAGGAAAATTTCGCACCTACCTTTACGGACGCCAGTTTGATGTTGTCACAGATCACCATGCCTTATGCTGGTTAGCGTCCATGAAAGATCCTACTGGCCGCCTCGCTCGTTGGGCTTTACGCCTTCAGGAATACGATATCCGTGTTGTTTATCGCTCAGGACGCAGGCATTCAGACGCCGATGCACTATCCCGTTCTCCACTGCCTCCTGACCTTGCCTGCTTATCAACTGCCATTTGCGAATCGTCATCGTTGAGCATCACTGACATGCCATCCGAACAGCGCAAGGATCCCTGGATCAATTCTTTGCTCGACGTCCTCTCTCACAGTTCGTCAGAAACGACTTCACGCTCCCTCTCTCGTCAAGCAAGACACTTTGCTGTCCGTGAAGGCTTGTTGTATCGCCGCAACTACGTGACGGATGGCCGTAGGTGGCTCCTTGTCATCCCTCGTCATTTGCGTTCGGACATCTGCGCTCCCTTTCACGATGACCCCCAGTGTGGCCACGCTGGAGTATTTAAGACTTACTCTCGCCTTCGTCTAAGATACTACTGGCGCGGTATGTATCGGCACGTTCGCCAGTACGTTCGGTCATGCACCACGTGTCAACGACGCAAGACGCCTTCTCACAGCACTGCTGGCCCTTTGCAACCCTTAACCTGCCCAGCGAGACCATTCGACCGCGTCGGAATTGATATTTATGGTCCTCTACCCAACTCTCTTCGAGGCAACCGGTGGATTATCGTCGCCGTGGATCATTTAACACGCTACGCTGAAACATCTGCGCTGCCTTCTACCACTGCGAAAGACGTTGCGTCCTTTCTTCTTCACCATCTCATTTTGCGACACGGTGCACCTCGTGAATTACTCAGTGACCGTGGACGCGTGTTTCTCTCGAACGCCGTCGACGAGCTACTCAAGGCATGTCGCACTGTCCATAGGAAATCCTCGGCATACCATCCCCAAACCAATGGCATGACAGAACGCTTTAACCGTACTCTTGGAGATATGCTTGCCATGTACGCCTCTGACGACCACACTAATTGGGACCAAGTGCTCCCTTTTGTCACGTACGCGTACAACTCTGCGCCACAAACAACCACTGGCTTTTCTCCTTTCTTCCTTCTGTACGGACGTGAGCCATCATGCTCCATGGACACCATTCTCCCTTACAGGCCTGATGTTTCCGAAGCGACGCCTGTTTCCGAAGCAGCTGCTTATGCCGAAGAGTGTCGTCAACTCGCTCTCTCAATTACCGCACAAGACCAATGGCGCCAGAAAACTGACCACGATTCCTCTGCGTATACTGTACACTATAACCCAGGAATGCTAGTTTGGCTCTGGGTCCCGTCTACCCCTCCTGGTCTTTCCCCGAAGCTTTCGTCGAAATACCATGGCCCCTACCGTGTGGTGCGGCAAACATCTCCTGTCAACTATGAAGTTGAGCCCATTGATCCACCCTCGGACCAACGCTGCCGTGGGCGTGAAACAGTACACGTATCACGCCTCAAACCGTGCTATGACCCCCTTGTCGTGTCCTTTCCCTAGGTCGCCAGGTTGGCTCCTTTCTGCGCGGGGAGTAATTGTACCGAAGCATAGTGGCGCCAGCTCTGTGCGAGCGTGAAAGAAGACGTTGACGTCCGTGTGTGGCTCGTGCTTGCCGGGTTCCTGCCTGTACCAGCTTGTTGCGGCTAACGTTTCTGGAATAATAACCTGTGTTTTTACGCAACCTTGCTCGTTGCAATATATATATATATATATATATATATATATATATATATATATATATATATATATATATATATATATATATATATATATATATATATATATATATATGCGCGTACACGTGCGTGTACAAAGCCTTTTCTTCCTTTTCGCTGCTCCGCAACTCTTTCTGTTCGTCACATAACAGCGATATGCTAACCCAAGGTTCTTATTCTTGTCGTTCTTCTTTCACTAAGAATGTCTCGGTTTTTCTTCTTTTTTTTTGCATCGTCTCCCAGGCAACACTCTCAGACCGTTTTTTTTTTGTCTCCGTATTAATCACAGTTCGCCCGCTCCCCTACCCTATTAGCCTCGAGACTTGTTACTTCGCGCGTCTCCGTTATTAGCAGTCTCCAGTCTTTCTGGTGGGGGATTTCTTTCTCTCTCTTTCTTCCCGCGCATCTGTCTCGGGGGCTTAAGAGCTTCGTGGCGCGTTTTCCCTTCTGTGTTCCTATGGTTACTCGCAGTTTTTGTTATTCATTTTTTCTTGTCGTATTTAGGTGCTGGTTTCGTTTTTTTTGTTCTTTTTTCTATCGTGGGAGCCGTTTGTATGTCACTGCAGGTGATGCCACGAGTGTTCCTTGTGTTCATGTAAGTGCAACGCATTTGTTTATTTTGTTTCTTCTTGACTTTCTCTTTATCATCGTTTACACTTTACCACGCGTGACTAACTTTCACTTGTTTTGGCCCCGGGGAGACACACAGGAGCTGAGAAATCGTGGCGTTGCGATAAAAAAACAAATTAACAAAAAAAGCAGTGAACGAAGTGTCGACAACGCGCGAAGCTTAGAAGATTAGCGTTGCCCGGAGGGGCTTCTCTTAACAGTTATGTTTCTCACTTGTACGTCACTATGCTGCTGCTTCTTAGTGGGTGGCATGGGCAGAAAAGACGTCAAATTAACGGGCTTTGCGAGGCAGCCTGGAGATAAACGTTCTTGCAGGTACGCACGAGATGTTTTGCATGCAGCGTGTAGTGTTTCTCGCGACGCGAAAGAATGATATCTGGTTTGGCGGGAGCGGGTTTGATTGCTGGCGGAAAGGAGTGTACATTGGATGGACTCGGGAGCAGGTCAAGTCGAAACGCAGCGCTTAAAATGAAAAGTAAGGCTCTAATGAGGCCGTTGTCCTCTCCTTCCTCCTCCACTCCACCTTTCTTCATCCTTTGCTTTTCGTTTCCCAAGTCCGCCTTGGTAGCTGGGTGCATGGCTGCTGGCCCGATGGTCGCGGGTTCCATCCTGGCCGTAGCAGTTGCATTTGAATGGAGGCGAAATGGTGGGTGCTCGAGTACTGGGCGATGTTAGTGCACGTTAAAGAAGACCAGGTGGGTAAATTTCCGGAGCCCTCCCCTACGGCGTCCCTCGTAATCATATTGTCGTTTTGCGCCATAATATCGGATATATTACTATGTTATTAAAGACAATAGTGTTTTTGGGGACCTTCTACGCAAAAACTTCGGTCTGTCTGTCTGGCAAGCTGTCTGTACATTTGTCTGTTTGTCCACCATTACCGTGAAACGGTTACTCTAAACAGCACCAGCCGATACCCCGAACGGCCGACACCATCAGCAGCACCCACCAATGTTGCTCAAGAATCAGCGTTCATACATGTGTGATTGTCAATTAAAAATCAATTATTGCGCATATCTGAAGCACCATAACAACACATATATATTCTGCATGTTCGTCTTTTACTAGAAAAGGCATACATAAGTAATTCTAAAGACCATAGCGCTTATCACACTGCGCTGGCCACGTAACGCTTGCACGAACAAGCGAGTGTTTCTAACGCTTTGCGAAGACGACACAGTGGTGGCACCTACCCGCCGCCTTGCGTTCTACACATTATCACCTCTGAGACGGGCGCGCACGCCCGTCTCAGGGCCGCGCGCTTTGTTTTCCAAAAAGAACTGCCAGATGGCGCTCATGTCTCCCTTGTGACGTGACTTTTATTCTGCCTTTCCTTCCCCCGTTCACGCTGACTTGCGCTGTTTTTCTAGGCAGCAGATGTACCGTCTTTTACTGGCCACATTCGCGTGAAAAGCTAGAATAGACGGTGTGTGGTTGACTCTCAAGTGAACTGACCATGACGGTATTTATTCGCGTACAGTGTGGTGTATTCTTAGGGGGGACACGTCAGTGTGCTGTTTTTTTTTTGTCTTTCTGCCAAATGTAGACAGAAAGAATGCCTGCTTTGCATACGCCGTAACATTTCAACTTGCCGTAGCAAAGTGCCGGGAAATGGCAACGTGTATGTGGAGCACCCTAAGAGACATCATTCGGGGTACAGTGACGAACTGAGTACCACACATATCGTTTAGTTGCAGACTCCTATGACGTGTCCATTCTGAAATGCACCCTTTGTTGGCTATGAAAAAAGACTTGTGTCTCCCACTTCACGTTCAGTCGGGACATTGTAGGCTTCAGTGTCGCTACAAACAAGGTTTTGATTGACTGCTCCCTACGGAGCTTTCGCAGCTTCTTTTCGGCGTCTTCGCAAAGCGGCGAGTTTATACACAGTGGCAAGGCGAGAGAGCGACGCGTGGAAGGGGCATTTCGGCACGGCGCGCATCCATCACGCCGGGGCGACGCGGAGGCAACAAGCTGGCGGTCTCGCAGTCGTCACGGTCGCCGTCTGTTCCTAGAATACCACCAACCCTGCGGCTCCCGCCGGGGTTCGTGCCGTGGTTCGCCCGTTCGTCTCCGTTGCTGCTCGCGTGCCGCCCCCTGTCGACGGCGAGCATCGAAGAGAAATGTCCGTGAATAATGTTTGGGGAACAAGGCTCCACTGGTGCGAAGACTGTGGGAGCAGACGCTGGCGGCCTTGTACTCCTTCTTTCGTTCCTTTTCTGCCTCCTCCTACCTTTCACTTCCCTTTGCCACCTTCTTGCTACGTTATACGACACACGTCTATGCTATGCTATGTTATGCTATGCCATGCTTAACTTTTTGACCTCCTCTTTTCTCTCCTCTTCACTGTCACTTGTCTTTTGCGTCTTTTGCGCAATGTATTATGTACATAGCTGTGCTTGCTCTCTTTTGTATCGTAAGCTATACGCAGGCCGAGGTTGAGCAGTTTCGCGTGGCTTGCGGTGAACAGTTCTGCGCAAGCGCGAGGAGAAGTGACGTCACACGGTGCTCAGCTGGCGTGCCGGATAAAGCCTGGAAGCTCCCGGAGTGACGTGTCAGTAATGGTCTGGCGCTTGACTCGCGGATGGTCACTCGCTAGTCCGTCCTTCCGTCCGTCCGTCTGTCCGTCCATTCATTCGAGGTTCGGCCATCTGTTCGTCCGTCCATTCGTGGCTTTTCCGTCCGTCCACCCGGTCGGTCACCATGCGGCAAAGCGGCATAACAAAAGGTTAACAGTGTGCTACCTGTAAAAGGGGTATCCGTTTCTGTTCTGTTCTGTTCTCACTGTTTTGATGTGGAGAGTTTGAGGTCTATTTTGCCTCGCCTACTCTATATCAATAAGTTCTGCGGCAAAAAAAAGATTAATTTAATATTGAATGGTACCCAAAAATGAACGCACGTTAACTCGCCGGGCGTTAGCCTGCATCCTCTCGCGTTACGGCGTGAAGAAAACTCCCGTATTCCACCGTACAGATATTTTCTATCTGTATTTTATTCTCGTCGCGGTGGTGTTGCAGTGCTCGACCGCTGATTCGAAGGTCACGGGGTCAAATCCCTACCGCAGGAGCCACATTTTCAGTGGAAGTGAAAATGCTAAATGCCCGCAGGCATATATAAATTTAGGCGTGCTTTGCAGAACACCGGATTGCCGAAATTTCAGGAACCTTCGTTGCGGTGTATGTTAAAATCATATCGCGCTTTTGGAACTTGAAACTGCAACAATCATTGTGTGTGTATATTGAATCTCGCCATCCCCTGTTCGCAATTGTTGTTCCCGAGAACAAGAGCGTGAAATTGAAAAAAAAGCACCGAGAATTGTAAACAGTATTTATGATACATTATCTCACGCTAGCGCCGACAACTCGCAAAAACCCCACAAGTCCGCGTAAGAATGTGCTCATGTGCGCCATACAAAGTGGTTTTCATTTTCCGCTCTTTCTTGTAATAGATTCACTTTCAAGTCGGCGCTGGTGGTTCCCGCTCTTTTTGTCTTTGTTCCTGTTTTTCGGCGCTTCGAAGTTATTCCGTCATGTCATAGAAACTCGTCCAAGCTTCCGTGCTCCATATGGAACAAAAGACTCTGTTTCAGAATCAGCGTCTAGATTTGAGTCATTTTGAAGATTAATATCGGTATGTATCTCGAAACCTGTCAACAAGTCTGCTTCAGTAAGGATCGATATAGTAGATATGGTAAAGGCTTGTTTTCAAATACCGACGTTAACTAACATTTAGTTCATCTCCCCCCCCCTTCCCACCCACTCTTGTTTTCTTCTTTGCTCTTCGTGCGAGACTACTAAACATTGGGACTTTGTTTCGCTATAGCGGAGGTTAGCTTGAGACCTCTGCTGTGCGTGAACTCGGTTCGAGTGGATCGACGCAGACCTCGATCACGCTCAGCTCGCCAAATAGCGATGCCGAGCGTGTCCCTGCATTAAAGGCTACGCGGAAAGCGTCATGACACCTATGGGCGCAAGGCCTGGGTGGCCATCCTGAATCGAAGCTATATACCGAGTGTATGAATGAAATCTCGTTGGTTTGGCTGAGCCCAGTGAAATACCTTCGTGATGACGACGCGCGTTGTGTGCAGTATGACTTGCATGCATCTCCAACTGTTACCGGGAATGAAAAATGCAAAACAATGGAAAGCAAAGGCGAAGTCTCGAAGATCGGCTTCGCATTCGCGTCGGCGAACTTGGCATGAACCGCTCCGGCAGTTTCCGCGGGAACCCCATGAATACGTCGTACGCGACGTCCATCGCCGAATGGGCGATAAAAAAGAGGGGCTGTATTCATGATGTCATCAGAATGTCGGCCAATACGCCAAAGTTGAGTATGCCCGTCAAACAACAACAACAACAACAACAACAACAACAACAACAACAACAACAACAACAACAACATATACGTGAGTGTGCAGTACAGTTAGTCGCATTCAACGGTCCAGTGAGGAGCCGGGCAACCGCACAGGATGAGTGAAGTGGCTGGGCACGGTTCGCTGTACTTCGCAATGGTACCGCTGTAGACGTATATTGCCTGGGGACTTCGGCTTACTCGTATTGGCTACGGGAAACGTGGCTATTTCTAGAGATAGTGGAGTTTCGATCGCTCAACCTTTCCTTAACCCACCCTGTTCCGGGCCATGATGTCGGTGCACGTTGAAGAACATCAGACGGTGTGAATTATTCAGGGCCCTGCACCTGGGCGTCTCCCATAGCCACAGTCGCTTAAGGAAGTTAAACGCAAGAAAACGACGAACCACGCGTGACTTGACGACTCTTTAGGTGCCAGCGACTTCTCTACTCTCAGGTCCAATAAAGCGAGGTACACGGACGGAAGGAACGTAAAGCGTGACAAATACGCTGAATAGTTCACGCTATCA
Source organism: Rhipicephalus annulatus (assembly GCA_013436015.1). Lineage (NCBI taxonomy): Eukaryota > Metazoa > Arthropoda > Arachnida > Ixodida > Ixodidae > Rhipicephalus > Rhipicephalus annulatus. The sequence continues at coordinate 449,643 of WOVY01004003.1, forward strand.
GTTCGTCGATCGCGGAGGGATCATCATAATGTGACATGCATTAATACACACGAAGGTACGTTGAACACGTAATGACAGATATCTGGGATCGAAGGCACCTATATATGATTAACGGAAGCAACATGGATTCAAGCGTGTTCTTCAAGCCCAATGCCTCTGATATCTCTGAGAGGAATGTGCTGAAATAAATAAATCAAGAAATAAAGAAATAATGAAGGAAAGAAAGAGAGAAAGAAAGAAAGAAGCAAAGGGAGAAGGAAAGAAAGGAAAAAAGAAATAAAGAAAGAAAGAAAGAGAAAGTAAGAAAAGAAGCAAGAAAGAAAGAAAGAAAGAAAGAAAGAAAGAAAGAAAGAAAGAAAGAAAGAAAGAAAGAAAGAAAGAAAGGAAAAGATGTTTTCCCAATGATAAAGCGGTGACGCCGTTCAGATGCAGAGTAGATCGACTTCCGCAAGGCAGATTTTGTTCGACATAACAAAAAGACCTCCGCGAATTAACGATCGCAGCCGCTTCATTCAGCCGTGAACTCGTCATCTTTCCTCTCTGTTAGGTTTTCAGTACTCTCATTTTCCTGCGAAAGGTCCACCAGACAGGGGAGGAGTATTGCACTGCGTATATACTTGCGAAGGAACTCCGTATACCGCACTGCAAGAACATAGCACATTCACTGCTTGCCGCATGTCTGACATTTTCTCACAGTTTTCTCTCCTTACCTCGGCTTCTGCCTACCGGAAGTAGGAACATGATGGATGGCCCCTTTCTTTCATTCTCGGGCTAGGCATATACAGCCTATATAGTTCTGCGCATTGGTTTAGCACATGGCGCATGACGCCACCGCTCTCCACTTAAAAGGAAGCGTGCATCTTTTAAGCTGTAGTTTAATGGGGTGTTATGCAAACCAGTCGTTATGCGAGATTACGCCCATCTGCGGTTCGCGCTCGCCATTTTATTTTATGTACACACTTTTTTTCTTGAACTTGCCACTTCTTCCTTTAAATTTTACACTTTTTATTCTTGCTTTCTTTCCTTCTCGAAAGTTGCGTTATGATTCTGAAACTTAATTTGTTTTGACGTCATTTCTTACCCTCATCGCACTTTTTGCATGTCAATGTCTCGACCCAACACTTTCTTTTGTTGATGCAGTTTGTCTTCTACTTTCTTCGGTTAGCGTATACGCTGTAATGAAGCGTATTGGCCGGACAGTGCGCGCTGCGAGGACGCATCTTCGAAGGCTCCCAGCTGCGCAAGAATATGGGCCTTTAATCCTTTCAGTGCATGGAAGTATTGATTGATAGATATGTGGGGTTTAACGTCCCAAAACAGCCATATGATTGTGAGAGACGCCGTAGAGGAGGGTTCCGGAAATTTCGACTACCTGGGGTTCTTTAACGTGCACCCAAATCTGAGTACACGGGCCTGCAACATTTCCGCCTCCATCGGAAATGCAGCCGCCGCAGCCGGGATTCGAACCCGCGACCTGCTGGTCAGCAGCCGAGTATACATTAGCCACTAGACCACCGCGGCGGGGCGTCCATGGAAGTATTAGATTGCACAAATTCGTCGATAGTGTACGCAATTTATATCGTTTATCAACTACTATGGGAATGAAAAAAAAAGAAAAAAAACCAACGCGCGAGTTATTACTACGCTGTCGACCAGACGTGCCAGTAAACTGCCCCTCTTTAACTCGTCTTGATCCCAATACAAAACTCATCGTGATCTCAACAAGTTGTCTCTGTCAGATGTGAACGTATATAGATAAACAAAGGAACTGCACGTGAATCGTCAGTCTGAACTCAATAATTAACATAATACCGCCCAATCAAGGTTTCGATTTCGACAATTTGCTAATAAGGCCTGCTCTTGCCACTGTTCCATACATACATACATACATACATACATACATACATACATACATACACACATACATACATACATACATACATACATACATACATACATACATACATACATACATACATACATACATACATACATGCATGCATGCATATACGGCACGTGCGTACATTTTATCACATTGACGTTCGCGATGCTTGGGCTACAGCTGCTTATAACCGTACGCCTTTACTACAAGGGCCTTCCGCGAAGGCTATTTGTTATCACCCTTAGCTAATCCGATCTTACGTCCACACAGTTTTTAGCCGCTGTTCTTATTCCCCTTTGTTAGACTTCAGCGAGGAAGAGAAATTACGTAACGACACGAAAGGAGCGCGTTATGCTCCACGATTTTTAGCGAACTCCTCATATAGCTGGCGCTTTCCGCGTGCGGTCGTGCCTCGAACGTATTACGCAACAATGGGCGAATGGGCAGTACACTCCGTATAGCGTACGAGACGTTCGTCTAGCGTGCGGCTTGCATCATTAATCAGAGCTCGCATGGGCGCTCGGTGTAACGCGCTCGGAGGTGGTAGGACAATCAGTACCAATCCCTTTTCATTGACGCTTCTTCTTTCAGAGCACTGCAGTCTCGACTATCTATCCACAGGCCGGATAGATCCCCTCATCCGAACTGTACACATCCCAAGACCTTTCTCCCGCCGCTCTTTTATTTATTTCTTTTTTTGCCCAGCAAGCCGCGCGGCGAGATGAAAGGGTGGACGCGGCCCTAATCAAATGTTCCGCGCGGGGCAAATCGCCAGCCGCTTCCCGAACAAGTGCGGCGGACAAATATAGAGGCCTGTTTTATCCTCCCTTTCTCTCTCCGCTGTTCTCTCTATTCGTTTCCAGAAAATAACATCGACTCGTGGGCCCAGCTGCTCCAGCCTTCTTGCACTGAGCGGGCAAAAGCTCGTTGAAAGGCGCAATCCAGCACGGTATAGACGTTCCATGATCAGACGGAGAATACGTTTTTCCTGTCGAAGCGTCTCTCGGTAATCTTTCCGTCTTACGTTTTGTCGTTTTCTGCGGCGGCTGGCGCAGTCCCCAAGTTGTGTGCCCGACAGAAGTGTAGAGAACAAACTGAAACAAATGCATGGGAACAGCGATGCTGTCGGCAGTTCGCTCGTATAGGAGTTCACGTTGCAGTGGAACGTTCACGTGGGCACACTCATGTTCTACCAACAGTATACGGCTAACACACCACTTCGTATACAGGCACGCATAATTGTTCATCATAGGAGCTTATAGAAGGCGCCATAAGTCTCAACCTCTCATGCAGCAATCCAGCCAGAACAGGACAAAACAAAACAGAAAGAGGGGCGCTTGTTTTCCTTTTCACGACATCCGGCCAACAGGGGGCGCGGCTGTGGAGGCCGGGAGTTGAGCGCAACCGTCCTGATGCTTGTTTAGCTGAGCACCGTAGTCACATACTGGCCGATCTACCGATATGGTATTTCAATCGCTCACCCTGGTTTTATGTTTCGTTTTCATGCTATACACGAAAGCTCATTGGCAAACAAACACATAAAAAGAAAGGCCTCGGTGTCCTTTCACCATAGTACGAGTATACTCGTATTTCCAAATAGAAGCCTAACATTTAACGTAAGCAAGTTTAGATGATTTTTATAGCGTAGGGTGATGGATTGCTTCTACTATAGCACGAACTGTATAGACTAGTTATGAAAAACATTCTTGAGCAAGGAGTTTCGTTGCAGCCAACGTTTCGGCAAGCGGTCTTCTCTTCTTTGAAGCCGGAAATGCCTACGTCAGTGCATGAATGTGTACGCTTCGTACACTAGCGGTCGGAAGAAAAGAACCCCCCCACCCCCTGCTCAGCCCGCCCTTGATGGCACTTGTCCTCTCCTCCTCCACCTTTATTGTAGTAACAATAATAATTCATGGGGTTTTACGTTGCATAATCACAATATTGCCATGGTGCGTCATGGGCATGAGCAAGCGTGGTGCTCTTCGAAGATAACGAAGAAGACTGTGCGTGAAGCGCTACAGTGTGGCCAATCCCCCATGTGGTTATGAGCCAAGATCTCTTAGGCGACAAGACAAGACAAGACAAGGCTGCTTAGCCATCTATATTGCCTGCTGAGTCACCGTTGCAGTTCACTGAACCGTCGTCTAAACACACAAAAATACAAGGTCACTTTCTTTGTCTTCATTTTTTTCTTCTTCAAAAATTAGCCCGCATGGCCCGATGGCGTTACAGCAGGGGGGTCGCAGCAGTGGCATGAACAATTATTCATTTTTAAAGCAGACTTCCTGTTTTAGCGGCAACGCTGTCTTTTCCACAAATAAAGTTTTTTTCTTCTTCTTCTACGGCAGACTTGCATTTCAGAGAATGTATTTCACTCTTTGGCGGTTCTAACAAAATGTGATTTTGCAAATATGCTCGTCTTGGCACGCAATTCTCTTATTTTGAAAACATGATCAGTTCTAGTGAGTGGTAATGGGGTTCTTTTAGGTATCTTTTTCTTTTTTGATCACTGTTTGGTTGTTACATATCTGAACGAAAAAGAACATGAGTCGCAGTTTTTGACGACGCAACAAAAGTACTTGGTCAAATGTAAGCTCCAGTGGCACAACCTGTTCAAGCACTTTTCATCTTTTCAAGCCCTCATCCTCTGCAGAACTTTTGCTTATTTGTGATATTTTATGACAATAACCATGGGTATTTTGTTTGTTTCGATTCCCCAAAGAGAATACTGGCTAGTTATCTTAAAATTACCGATTGACGAAGCCCGAATCTTTTTTTCGACATGGATTGCCATTTTCGCCATTCAAACTTTTATCAAAGTATAATTGAATAGTTTTACCTAAATATTTTAATGGCTAACTACGTATCTTTAGATTCTCTGAAATGGGGCTGAGCTCACTATGTGAAGGCTTATTGATCACGCAGTGCTAATGGTTACAATTGTGACTCTAACCGCCACCGCTGCTTTTGCCTTTGCTTACTGTAAAGCACGTCAACAACGCGCGTGCCGTGAGGTAGCTGGTTCGCAGGTGGTTGGGACAGTAGCAGCTGCGGTAGCGGCAAAAAATATAGTAGTGCTCAAATCCATTTGGATTGACTTTTTTTTTATACACTGACGTGATTGACTTGGGTGACTCCAGCTTGTACGCGTCGTCATCACACGACGTGTTTGACTTGAGGCTATCCTACTACTTCAGATAAGGACAGATAAGGAACAAGTGAGTTCGTCGTTTGTGCTATATATATGCCGAGTACTGTGAAGTGGTTTAGTGTACGCATGCTCTGCTTGCACGGCTAAAAAGAAATTATTGATTGATTTGTGGGGTGTAACGTCCCAAAACCACTATTTGATTATGAGAGACGCCGTAGTGGAGGACTCCGGAAATTTTGACCACCTGGGGTTCTTTAACGTGCACCCAAATCTGAGTACACGGGCCTACGACATTTCCGCCTCCATCGGAAATGCAGCCACCACAGCCGGGATTTGATCCCGCGACCTGCGGGTAAGCAGCCGAGTACCTTAGCCACTAGACCACCGTGGCGGGCCTAAAAAGAAATTATGTGGGTGCTTATGCATTCGCCCAAGATCACACGCATGAGCCTATTTCTTTCTTTCTTTCTTTCTTTCTTTCTTTCTTCTTCTTTCTTTCTTTCTTTCTTTCTTTCTTTCTTTCTTTCTTTCTTTCTTTCTTTCGTTCTTTCTTTCTTTCTTTCTTTCTTTCCTTCCTTCTTTTTTCTTTCTTTTTGCTTATTCCCTGCGCATTGTATTGATTCTACAATCCGACCCTCTTCTGTTCACGAAAGCCCTCTGCAACCGTAGTCTCTGTACCTGACTCCGGTAACGCGCCGTTGTGCCGTAACCGGTCTCGGAGGCCACGTTGTACGCAACGTGGTTTCGCAGTGTTAGGAGGTATTGCAGTTTACGTGGCTTCGCAGCGCTGCTTCCATGATCGGCCCACGTTTGACTAAGCGACGACTTCGTGGGATTACGTCATCCTGTGACATGTAGTGCGTAGTCACAAAGACGTAACCCATATTAAATGCGAAGCATTTCTTAGTGAACTTCGATGACTTTGAGCGCATCTATCTATCTATCTATCTATCTATCTATCTATCTATCTATCTATCTATCTATCTATCTATCTATCTATCTATCTATCCGCCTACGACTTTTAGCTCTCTTGGCCGTTTCGATAATTGTATCGATACCAAACTTGGTACGGCATAACATGACTGTATGAAGAACAAACTGAGTAGTCATAAAGTGAAAACTATGACGTGTATGTCATGAACGTCATGATTTACATTTCATGGTCCTGCAGGCTGCAGCTCTTGCAATGGTAGCATTCACATGGTGTGTTGCAAAACAGATATGATATGACATGATTGCATGGTGAACACAAGCGACAGACACTAACATGAAAATCATGACATGCGTGTCATGTAACAGCATGAATACATGCCACTTTCATGATGCGCTCGCGGCCGTTTTGCTAGCGTCAAATATACCAAATTTGGTATTACAGTACGTGAATGGACGGCGAAGGTATGTGACTGGTGCAAACATGGTAATCTTGAAATGCGTGTCATGTAACAACATGACTACATGCCACGCTCATGGGGCGCTGGCGGCCATTTCGCTAGCTTCACTTATACCAAATTTGGTATTACGGGACGTGAGTTGATGACGAAGGTATGATACTGGTGCAAACATTACGAACATAAGATGCGTGTCATATAACATGACTACATGCTACTCTCATGATGCGCTCACGGCCGTTTCGCTAATTTCACATGTACCAAACTCGCTATTACGCGACGCGAGCAGATTACATAGGTAAATAGCATCCAAACATGACAATCACAACATGCGTGTCATATTAACATTACTTCATGCCACACTGATGATGCGCTCGCGGCCGTTTCGCTAAGTTCACATATGCCAAATTCGGTATTACGTGACGCCAATGGATGACGAAGGTATGTGACTGGTTCAAACATGATAATCATGAGATGCGTGTCATGTGAGAACATGACTACATGCCACAGTCAAGGCGCCATACATTTCGACGTGACGCGGTGCGCGTGCTCGCCGCCGTTCATTTCGTCGCGCCACGCCGGCGTTGCCACGCCAGGCGCCGGCCGGTCCTGCCATGTACTCGCAGGCGCGCGCCGCGCTGCGTTGCTTTGACGCATGCGCGTTTCAGCGCATCCCTCCGTCACAAAAAGAGAGAGACGCAGTGTTGTCTGGGTAACGCATCGGCGCGATATGCAGCATGTCGCGTTTCGCGCCGGTTGCATTTGGGTCGCGCCGATGGATGCTGGTCGCGCCTGGCGTCAGACTATATAGAGTGCTCGCGGTTTGCTAACGTAGCGTCGCTATGCCCAGCGTGCGCGCGCGTCAACGCTACTTTGGAGTATATGAAGCCCTTCATGATGCGCTCGCGGCCGTTTTGCAAGCTGCACATATACCAAATTTGGTGTTACGCGACGTCAATGGATGACGAAATATATGACGTGTGCAAACATAATAATCCTGACACACGTGTCATGTAAGAACATGACAACATACCACGCTCATGCATAGCGTGCTCGCGGCCGTTTCGCTAGCTCCACATTTACTAAATCTGGTATGACGTGACGTGAATAGATCAAGAAGGTAAACGCCACAATCAAACATCATAATCATGACACGGAAGTCATGGGCTGCGTCATACCTCCACCTCGTAACGTTGTGCTGATTTTGAAGTGGCATATCAACCTTCCTCTTTCGTGCTTCGCATATCATCGATTCGCACTGTACGTGAGATTTGCCAATTTTTTAGCAATTGGTGAAGTCGTGTTGACGTCGCGAATTAGCCTCTAACAACATCTGGGGAACAGCGCATCCATCCCGTGCTCGTCCCGTGGTTGGTTATTCGCTCGGCAGATGGCACGCTATGGCTACTCGGCGTAAAGCCCCTTGATCTTCAATTAATTCGGCGTAGGGTGCCTCAACGTGCGCGCGCCTATTCGGCTAATTCGGTGGTGCGATGGGCTTCCACTGCGAACGAAGCTGTGTTTCGACGTCAGTGCAGGAGAATTTCGCTCTCTGCAAAAGCAGATGCTTCAGCGTTAACTAAGCGTTAATGAGGTTCGGCGCTTCGCTGACGCGTCTACTGTGGGCGGCGTGGCGGCTGTATTTCGATTGGAATCCCCCTTCCATCTTCTGAATACATTCCCCCCCTCCTCACCTCCCAACTCACTACGGCTGCTCTAACTTTTCGAACTTGAAAGAAGGCTGTTGCGAAAGCCGACCCGTGACCTCTTCATTCGCCCTGAGCATTAATTTGTGTGTTTCTTTTGGGCACAAGGAGAACTGGCGTTGTGCCAGAGGAGTTGGTTGGCAGTCCGGGAGATTAATCACATCCCTGCGCTGCGGTAAATTACTCGATCTCTTTCACGACTCAAGAAGGGTTCGAGGAGGCTGCCCTTCCGCGGCAGATTAAGTTTCCCGAGATTCTGAGTCAATTTTTATTGCAGCAGACGCTGATAGAAAGACGCTGCTTGTAGTATAGTACGTGGATAACGAGGAATTCTCTCTTTTCTTTCATTTTTTTCGAAGGATATTTAAGTCTACGGCTCTCCCGGGAACGAAGGATATGCTTATTAAGGTCTGAGTTTGGGAAAGTGGGCTGAAGGGGAGGGGGGTTGTTATTGTTACGAAATAGCTCGATGCGATGTGTAAGAAGCTATCAAAGAGGAGAAGACAGCGAAGTTCTTTCATCTACTGTGTAATTCATGGGCTGCGAAAGAAATGCGTCTCTTTAACGAGGGAAACGAAAGGAACAAAAAGAAACAAGAAATCGATGGTTTAGGGGTCCTGGCCTTATAGGGAATATGGAGACAATCGAAGCTGTGCGTGTGACGTACTACTGTTCTTTCATTCCGTCTATCGGATCGCCAAGTGCTCCCTCCTAACTGCTTCCTTCCTCCATCCCGAGAATCAGACCTTCATCTGCGTATACTTAGCAGCGCGACGCCTGATTGCCACAGGCAGTAACGACGGTCATACGCTTATATAGAGGCAACGAATGGGGCAACGTGAAATAACGGGTCACATCGATAAAAGTATGAGATTGAAATGGCTGATCGCCGACAAGCCTATGATGGAGAGGGCGTCAATTATTGGAAAACGGCGCACACTAATACGAGTGTGGCCGGAACGCCTCAGAGGGTCGCCGCAGACGTCTTATGCTAACTCATGGACTATGTTTAATTGCCCGCAGTAAGTTGTCCTAATTAGCTGGTGAAACATCTGTTTCACACACACACACACACACACACACACACACACATATATATATATATATATATATATATATATATATATATATATATATATATATATATATATTCCATTGGTTCTAATAACTTCCCCTGTACATTCCTTGGCATTACTGTCTGTTAGATCTCATTAATATTGTGTTAAAACACAGAAAAACGAGCCTTTCGGTATACACTTCCTTCCATTATATATATATATATATATATATATATATATATATATATATATATATAGGGAGAGAGAGAGGAGAGAGAGAGAAATAACTTTGGTTGCCGCAAGGATATACAAGTATGAAAGTGGATGCGCGTTTACATAACTGTTTATTTAGCCGACGTTTCGACGAAAGCCGCGCCTTTTTCAACGTGTACTCGTCAGCGCCCCATCCGGCAGCCTCTTTTTTTTTTTGTCTGACTTCACGCACGTGCGCAGCTGCGACTGACTTCCATTTCGTGCGCCCGCATTGACGCAGCTGCCCACGCGGTGTCAGATGTCACTGGGGCGAGGGCTCGAAACACAAGAATTAAGCTCTCTCTCTCGGTACTTTTCATACAGAAGCTCAGCAAGTCCACACTAATAACGAACGCACGTGCGTGTACCAAACACGCCACGTAGTCTCTCGGAGGACTCATATGTACTCATGCTAATTGGTGCGACCTCTGAAGGCACGCGTGTCTGTGCGTGCCTACGAGTGCGCGAATACGCTACGAACATCTGCGTAGGCGGCAGGTCATTAGTATCCGCGATGCCCACGTGCCGCTGCTCGTTATCAGTGCAGTGTCGTCATGGCGAGTGACGTGTAGCTTTTCGGCGTAGGCTGGTGTAGTACTCCGGCATACGTGCTATGCAAGCATTCCGTTCCTATTTCGCGCGCTCCTCATTATTGGGCCGAGCAGTGCTGTAACTACGCGTTATCTTGTCACCGCGATTGGCAAACCAAGAGTGACAGACGGTAGGGTTCTTCGTAGCAAAGTTACGGTAGTGTCGTGCCGTATATGATACTCCGTTGCCACACCGCTCGTCCTTTCTCATTCGTCGCGCTTTTGTCGTTTCTAATTCCAGTGGAGGTAATCCAACACCTCACTTGCTTTTACTTTCTCCAAAAGTTACTACTACTGCTCACGCCTCACTGTTGCGTCTCAACTTACGCATGATGAACGAGGAGCCTGTCGTTCGGAAGACGCACTGCCAGTGAAACCTAAAGTGGCTAAAGCACAACGAGCCAGAAAGTAGGGATGGTATGGTAATGACGTACCGTGCACGGCGTGGTATTACGGTAATATGGTAAAGTGCTTTAATAAGGCTCGAATGTAATCATCACGTTACACCGGTCAAATGCGTCCGATCGTATAGGTGAGCGCACACAGAGGAACTGGCCGGGGGATGAGGGCTGCCCCCTTCCCCTAGTCATTTAAGGGGGCGCAAGCAAGGTCAACAACTTTACTCAATCAGACTCGTATCGCCATTGTATAAAGGACAGCGTTATTGACAAAGATACTTTTTTGCGAGATTGTAGATCGAGGTCGCTCGATGTTTCAATTCAATAACTGTTTACTTTCCTCATTTGATGTCGGAAATAAGCCAGAACTAAAGGCAGACCTTTATTAACAGCTTCAGTTTCACTATTTTCATTTTACCATCCAAAATCGTGTCACAGTTTTTTATTACATTTTTGTTCACATAGTTTAAAGTATTTTTAACTAAACCAAACATTTTTTTTGCCCGCACTACTGACACCAAATAAGCGCGTTAACATGTCCGGGATTAACTCCTTCGAGAGTTTTATGTGGTCCCTGCACGCTTGGAACTCCAGAATGAGGTGGACCACTTGTAGGCACGCTACATGGCGTGACTGAAGATGCTTATCACACAATGGTCCGCCTCCCGCGGTTCCCCCTTTTCGAGCTATCGTTACCCGATGCTCTGCCTCTGTCTTTCAGTGCCCTGGAATTACTGACGAGCCACACTCAACAAGCTGCACCGTTCCGTCGCTACCCGCAGTGTTTCGTAGTTCTCGTTATTGTAGCATACTCAGAGGGTGAGTGAGTGAGTGAGTGAGTGAGTGAGTGAGTGGTGTGTCTGGGTGAATAAATGGGTGTGGTAGTGAGGAACGTGTAGGAAAGGTGAGTTAAGAGTGCTTCAGTTATTAAATGCATCAACAAACCCGTCGGCTTATCGACTGATAAAAATTTCCAAGCGTACGTTTCCTAAGACCTGAATACGACGTCACAGTTTCGATCGCATTACTAGTTTCGGGCGTCTCTTGTGGGCCGTATGGATTGCCAATGTATCCAGCTTCCGTCATGAAACGCAGCTAAGCTTTTTCTTTCGCCTCTTCTCGTCTCTTTTATGATAAATTAGCTCCGAATCGGGTGCAAATCGTTCAAGAAACTTTGTTTTTTATTAAAGAAGCGTGCCTGATAAACGCCAGCGTATAAGACCGACGGCCAAGCATCTGTTGTTAACATTGATGTGACACACTTACATACGGCACCTACAACGTCAGTACTCTGGGCCTTTTCACACCGCAAGCGACTCACAATCTATATTACTAGAAAACCTCCCTGTTGAATCAGTTACCGGGATAGCACGAAAGAAAAAAAAAGCGTCCTGATAGTACCGTATAATATACGGAACTCTGAACAACTTACTTTGCTTTTGTCCTAATAGACACTCAGCGTGTGTGGTGTGCGCTGTAGTTCGAGTGCTACCATAGGTTGCGATTTTTGTTTACGCTTTTTTCTCAGTACGCTTAGGGGCGCACCCGTGGAGAGCTACGGCATTACTTATTCATACTCATCTCGGCACGAGCTAGCAGTCCATGCATCCATCCTTTTGTTGCCGCAACCGGCAGCCACCAAACGAGGATGCCACGCTGCGGGCCGCCCTATTTTATTGAATTACGTCCGAGATATACGGTTCAGATGAGACATGGGAAAGATTCTTCTTCTTTTTGTTTTCTTTCACTGCCGTCTCTGATGGTCTTGCAGGCAAGAGATGCAGCATTTTTGTTGTTTCCTTCGCGAAGAGAGGCAGACTATGTGGACAAGGGCCGATGTGGCCTGCTTCTCCTGTCAAAGCAATCAAATATGAATGGTTTGCTGTTGCTCTTCCTTGTTGTATTTGTTGCCGGGACTGTTGATGCCGCCTCATACAAAACATTCTTACCTGTGTTCGTATGAGTTTATTAGAGTGAGTGTGTTTATACGTGCACGCTCACACGAGTATATGAATGTGTGTGAGGTGGTGCCCACTCGAGCATTTAACGAACGTGCAGAACGTGGCATATTTTGTCTCATTGCACAACCGTAGTGCAAAGAAGCCCGCTTGTCGGGTAGAAAAGCGGAGAAATGGCATTGATGGTAACAAAATGCTTTGTGATTTTTTATAACTCCTGCAGGATGGTAGGAAAACCGGTATACACACATAAAGCTGCTCAGATGCTCAAAGATGCTCTGTACCAACGCATTACTGAAATACAGAAAAGCCAGCTTGCCGTAAGCTTTATGGTTTTTGTATGACTCGAGCTTGTTTTTTTTTTTCTCTCGTGCGAAACTGACAAGAAAGCTTGATTAGCCTCGTTCGCCAGCGATACAAGTTTTTTTTTTCAAATAAGCACTTCACGAAAATTCTCCGAGTAGTTAAGAATAACGTAAAATTCGTCGAATGGGCTCCATCATGCGGCTTATGGATTTACGTAGCATTCCGACTTTCGCGTTCATTTCACGGTATTTCCTCATTTTTAGTGGCGTGCATTCGTCCGCGTTCTTCAATGAAATTTATTCCTATGCATACCTTTTAGATCTTTTAGATCAGAAAACGTGAGCATCCAAAGTGATAAAAAAAATCACAGCATGTCCACGAGGTGAATCATGACGAGGGGGGCAAAGACGATAGACGGATGGATGCGTGGACGCATGCACGGACGAACGGACAGACAGACATACAGACAGACGGACGAACAAATGGACGGACGGACGGACTGATGGACGCTTCGCCCCACTCATCATCATTCACTCCAGATGGACGAACAAATGGACGGACGGACGGACGGACGGACGGACTGATGGACGCTTCGCCCTACTCATCATCATTCACTCCGTGGATATGCTGTGACATCGTTTTTATTGATATGCAATGCAATGCAACCGGCTACTACGACGAGTAGGACGACACGGGACATGCGACCGACGGCGTAAGAAACTTCGCCCCTAAAAGTCGCATAATGGGGCACCCACCGGCAACGATTGTTAATCGTGGTCACAGTTGGTTTGGCTTTGCGCACTCGTAAATAAAATGAATAGGCCGCCTTCGCGTCGTCTTCCGCCGTCGCGTGCAGACTAATGGCGATCACGGCGTTTATGGACTGAGTAAAAGAGGCTCTCGTCTAATGCGGCGATGCGTGCGCCGGCGTAAGTGAAGAGGCGTGGCGGAGGGTGAGTGGGAGTGTAGCGAAGGGTAAGTGGGGAGGGAGCTCTAGGGAAGGAACGAGGCGATATGATGGGGAGAAGAAGTGAAATAGGTGATGACGCTGCGGCGTGAATGAGGGAAAGGATCGGAAGTATCGGAAGAAAGGCGAGCGGAGAAAGGAGAGGAGTGGAAAAAAACGGGAGAATGCTGTTGCAAAGACGAGTAGACGCTGCGGGCATGTTCGGAGTCGGCGTTGACGTCGGTTCCCGTATAGGCGCGGCGTCACCGCTTTGCCGCGATAATCGATTCCGGCATGAATCGGGCCACTGACGACGACCGAGTGCGAGCACGAATAGTAGATGCCGCGCGGAAGGAGCAGGGCGTCACAGGAAATGCCCGTCGTTGGCTTCTCTCTTAGTACCGTACAGCGCGACTGAATATGCGGAGTGAATTGATCGAGTGCTGAAACTACTGCACCGAATAACAAAAAAACACTCTTAAGAGAGACACAGTGAAGAGAAACACTAGTCGAATCTGATTCAATAGCTCCCGTGGGTGTGCTGTTGGATATTCAAATATGCCGGGGAAAGCTGTCGGAGAGTAGCTCGGATCAGGAAGGAAGTTCATAATAGAACGCGAAAGCGAAAGGACGCAAATTCAAGTACAGCTGGTGTAGTTCTCGCCATATAATGCGTGCGAAGCGTACAAATCAAGGAAGTTGTCATTTAGATAAAGAATAACGGACACAGTCGGGCAAGATGGACTGAGTTGCCCTCACTTATTATCAAAGGCAATGTCACCAAGCGTGACAACGTGACTGCTTGGCCCATTTGCTGGTCGCCTTCACTAATGATATTTCCGGATGCAAAGTTAGTTCGGTGCTTCTCTTACAAGCAGCTCTGGCGTTAGAAACCTTTTTTTAAAGGAGGCGGGGGGGAGGGACGCCTCCTAAATTTATAACAGTGGGGAGACTGAAAGCACAAGCTGCATGACGTGACCAATTAAGGATCCCCTTTTAACTTACTTTAATCACACTCAATATGCGAATAACGATGATTGTGTGAATCGCGAGGCCGAGTGCCACAAAGCTCGCCTTCGAATCAAGAACGCTTCTTAGAGGCTGGAACCTGATGGCAAGAGCTGAAACTGATTTCCTTAATGTGACCCTATTCAAGATGTATTTATTCCACATGAAGGTTTTATTGAATTACATCTAATGTCGTGAACACTTTAATTCACTTGAATTTGCGGCATAATTCTTACATCATAGTTAAAAGTAACAATCAATGTCCCCCATGCTTCCCCTGGCTTAACTGTCTGTATGACTCATTTGGTTATGTCTGACGAAGAAACGAACTGCTGGAAATATTTCTTCTTGTTACGTTCATTTCTTGTAACTTGCCATTCAGCATCATACCTAACATGGTGGAATTGGGATTCGTGTCATATTCAACTTAAGTATCGAATAAAGTCACTTGACCAGTTTGTCATAATAGAACGAACGAGACTAACAAAAAAAGAAAGAAAACTGGCCTTTGTATTCTAGCGAACGTCAATAGCAAACCGGGCGCTTCTCGGCGCGGTAACCGACATATTCGTATTAGAGCCACGTGACAATCACCGCTTTGTTACTGCACCGGAAACGCTGTACTGTGGTTTGAGTCCATTATTCCGTTGTCCAGCTAATTAAGACTTTGTCCTGATTAAAGTGTAGCCATCGCTGAGCGTCAGATGGTCGTGGTCGTCAAGGCGAAGATGCCTCATCGAACGTGAATCGTTGATGTGACTATCACTACAAGTCATGCAAACATTATGGCGTATCCACGAAGTAAGTCAAGCTGAGTGGGCGAAGCAGTGAGATCGTTCAGTGTTACCGCAAATCATCCGCGACATTGACCACCCACGCATGTAAATGAGTTACAAAGCGGTGTACAGTTGTGTACAAGGTTTGTTGGTCATAAATAGCATGTTGTGTTGAGTTGTAAATTTCCTTGTGCCTTCTTCATTATTGCCGTGTGGTATCGAATACAGCCTGAAGTTGGCGAAGACGAGGTCTGTGCACGCTTTCCTGGTTGTTTTTTGTTGCCTCATGTCATGCGAAATGCATCGAAGAGCATATCGAGACGTCATATACTGCACAATTCAATCGTTTTTCATGATCGTCATCGTCATCGGCGTTCATAATCGTCACGGCTACGGCGCACAATGCCAAAGACGCCAACGGACAGCCCTCAACCTGAAGGAGCTTCGCCCCTGGGAAATCGTCGTGTGATGCCGTTGCCCAATGTCGTAATCATTACGTCACAGATAGCCGAAATTTTCGACGTCACAGTGACATAATTGTGACGTCACTTGGTGACTTCATCCGATGCCATCGTCGCTTGGTCATGGATGGACCGATTTCAGTAGGACGTGAGGTGTTGAAAGCATAGAGTTTTCTAAATTTAGCCAGAATGGACTGTGGCGCTGCGATCGTTCAGTGACTGTGGCAATGATGGGTAGTACACGGATTTGTCTAGTCTTCGTACTTGCGGGCTTCGAACGTGCTGGTGACTTCATTTATTGCTGTGTTTCGTTTTTGTTTTGAGGGAAACGAGAAACCCTTTTAAATTTGGTGACCCGATTTGAAGTGTTAAGTCTAAAAAGTTAAGGTAAGTTCTGAAGTATAATCGGTGAATATTTTTTTATCTTTGTTTTGTAACAAAGCGGATCCAAGAGCCGCAAGTACGGAAATTAGACAAATCCGTGTGCTAAACATCATTTTCGTGCTCGCTGAAGCGTCGTGCGTTGCGGCTTCCACAGACACTAGCGTTAGAGTTTGGTCTAGTGTATTATAGGAAACTATATGGCTGAAGTCGTGCCATTCCTTCAATCTCAGAGGCAGTTAAGAGCCACGCTATTGGCAGAAATACTCGGTGCTGTCGGATCAGTGTAATCGAATGAGAATAAGGAGAATCGGTGGAGGCGAGCACGATTGAGGCCCGTGCGTTTAGATTTAACTGTACGTTAAAGAATGACAGGTGGTCGAAATTTCCGGAGCCCTCTACTACGGCGTCTCTCAAAACCATATCGTAGTTTTGAGACGTTAAACCCGGACAACTGTTATGATTATTATTACCGGTGCAATTTCGACTCGGATACTTAATACGCCGAAGTCAGCACTACTTATATTGGCTTCAGGCTACGTTCCAATTCTCAGACAGCACGTAAAAAGTCTACGCAGACAGCTTAGAAGACAGCACCAAGCCCGTGCTGTCCGAGAAATGGAACACGTCTAAGACGGCTTCTATGCCACGAGGCGCCACCTCGCGTCGAGAAGAAACAAACGTAACTCGTTTCGTTAGCTTATTTCGCGTTCAAATCTTTAAAAAAAAATTGAATGTTACTCACATTGAGCGTCCGAAGAAGCATCTGCTTCAATGCAAACACACTTTGGGCGATATTTCAGCTTTCCCTGCAGTGCGTCAAGCCGCCATCTTGTTTGGACAGCAAAGTAGCCTGCATCGTATTTGTCTGCGCGATGCGGTCTTGTCGGAGCTGCCTATTTGGCCGGCTACGTGAGAATTTGAATGAAACTTCAGATGGCCGCTGTCCATTTAGCTGTCTATTTAGCCGTATACGGTGAGTATTGGAACACACCCTCAGTTTCAGCGTAATGACGTGGTTTTCATGAGAGATTGCTCATAGCAGTTGCTTTCGGGTTGTTAAACCCCATCACCTATACTACTAATGAAACCTGTGTATTTTTACTTCTTAGCCGGTGATGCTCACTCAGAAAGCATGCCCTTTACACGTATTG
Organism: Rhipicephalus annulatus; assembly: GCA_013436015.1. Lineage (NCBI taxonomy): Eukaryota > Metazoa > Arthropoda > Arachnida > Ixodida > Ixodidae > Rhipicephalus > Rhipicephalus annulatus. The sequence continues at coordinate 467,058 of WOVY01004003.1, forward strand.
CTTGCTTTATGATTCGACATCAATGGCGCAATTTTTAGCTGTGTGCTTTTCTGTGAATCAAAGTACACAATTCGCACGTGAAGGTTATCGCTCAAAATGGCGGGGTGTCAGAGACCTATCGCGCATGCACGCAATAAGATAATTGTACCATAGCGGTTTGCATTCATTTGAAACTTGACGCCAAAAGCTCCTCACTTCATGCAGTTTGCACAAAGATGCCGTAGATAAGCATATTAAAATGAGCGTTGTTTTATTTATCGTTTTTCTAGTGTAGACTATTGGCGGATGCAACGTGACGCTATCGCAAATTTTGATAGCGAACAGTGCAGCTTTGGCGCCGCGCCACGAATGCGCGTGACTCAATGTAAATTAGGTAGTGGCCAACGGCTAGCCCTAGTCGGCGACAATCATTAACAAGAAAGAGCATGAAGTTCCCTGTCGGGACACTCAAATGTGACGGAACCGTGAGAATAAAAAAAGAAACAAGAGGAACAGTTTCTTTATTGATGAACGGGGGGAAACACAGACTTCCGCAATGACCTTACCTCCACAACAATTGCTAAATCGATACCTCAGTGTTGTGTTTTCTAAGCGCGCGCAGTTTCATTAACCTGTTCCTTCTTCTGAATGCATTGCTGGTCGGAGCTCCCAGCTAGCTCACGTAATGCTGCACCGTATTACGCTCTTTTTGTATGGAGAAAGTAGCCGGGACTTTGTTCTTTCTCTTATCGCTCTCCTTCCTTGTCCGGTACTGTTGTTCTTTATTGTCATGGTCCGAGCATTCAGAGCGAACAACTTGTGACAGCGGCCGACTGAAAGCGACGCTCGTGTCCCCACACCAGCTGTCGCCCTCGTCGAAGTCGTCGTTGCGGCGACTGGTCTTGCTGCTGCCGCTGTCGCTGCGTGCTGCCCGTCATCATTGTACATGAACGTCGCCTGACCCCCCCCCCCCCTCCCTTCCTTTCCCTGTCGCCCCTCGAGACCGAACAAAAGCGAAGAGACGAGAGAAATGACGTTCATGACTTCTAGGACAGTCGCTCGCTGTCATGAGCAGTGTCACTCAACATACACGGGAGACGACGACAACGTAAACCCGATAACGAAATGTCTGCTCTGGTTTTCATGTTTGCTCAGATGATGTAGTGGTTCAGACCGAGAGCAATAAGTAGAGTTGACAAGTTCGTACGCACTGTAGTGATCTTATATTGCAAGTATGAAGAACAAGAGAATAACTGGTTGGGCGCGAAAAGGACTTGGACGAAAAAAAAAGACACGAACTGACAGACACGTCCATTCTACTACCATCGTCAACTGTCCGTGTGTGGCTTGCGGTCTCACTTTGGTTAAGCGCAACTTATTCGCAGAGTCAAATTCCTCGGTGAATACTTTCTACGGGAAATGTCCTAGTCTACCCAGTCGTAACAGTAGTACTAGCAGTAAGAACCGCGCTGGTCACGCCGACCTCCACTAGGAGAAGCGAGTGAGCGAGGGAACAAACTTTATTACAATATCTGGCATGTTTGTGGTCCGGGCTAGACCGCATAGTTAGGGGCCTGAAAAACTCGTCTACCTATAGCGTCCCTGGCCTCCTGGATAGCCAATTTTCGGTCTCGCACCTCCGAGCTGAGAAGCACTAGCCGACACAGCTCCGGGAGGGCCTCAGGAGAACTTGTTGATAATGATGATATGTAGAGTTTAACGTCCCCTCTGTAATGCCCTTGGCCAAGAGGGTAAAATAAATAAATAAATAAATAAATAAATAAATAAATAAATAAAACAATCATGTGATTATGAAAGACGCCGTAGTGGAGGGCTCGGGAAATTCCGACCACCTGGGGTTCTTTTACGTGCACCCGAATGTGCGCACATGGGCCTACGGAATTTTCGCCTCATTCGAAAAGGTGGTCACCGTTGCCGGAATTCTATTCCGCGACCTGCGGGTCAGCAGCAGGGTGCTTAGCCACTAGACCACCGCGTTGTAGCAGGAGAACTTGTTAATAAGTTGGGACACTACGGCAGTCTATTTTTATACGAATCCCATTCTGTTGCGCATAGTTTGCATTCATTGTCCAGGTGCAAGTGTAAGCAATAAAAAATAAATAGAACGATGAAGGTAATTGGTGATTATGACGCTCGAGACAAGACGTCGTCTTAGCCCACCATCACAAGCACTCGCGCGCTCGTAGCTTTGTTGGCCGATGGCTTTTCAGGGCGGGGAACGGCCAGAATCTTTTTTCCAACAAATTCCTCTTTAATATGTGAAGAAGGTACCTGCCACAGCGGTTTGATGGTTATAGTGCTCTGCTACTGAACCGAAGGTCGTGGGATTGAATCCCGGCCGTGGTGGCCGCAGTTCGATGGAGGCGAAACGGTGAAGGCCCGTGTGCTTATTTCAGGTGCGCGTTGAAAGAACCCTTAGGGGTAGAAATTCGGGAGCCCTCCACTACGGCGTTCATCATAATCATATGACAGGTTTTGTATGTAAAACTCTAACAGTTATACAATACGTGATATACGTAACCCGGTTGACTGTCTCATAATTCATCACGCATGGTGATGAGTAAACCAATAAGAAGTAGACGATGGGGAAGTGATCAAAATTTATAATTTGACCAATAGATAATTAAGTTAGTTGGGTAACCAAATATCACCGCGAAAAGCTTATGTGTTTAAGTTTGTGAGCGAAATTGATGGGTAATGTGACGATTGTCACGAAGAAGAAGATGCTACTGATGCGAAAGAAAAAAAGACGTGGCTGATCCTTTTATATAAGATTCAGTACAATTTGACAGTGAAACGTGTTTTTAGATAGGTAGTTGAGCGTTTATTGTGTTTTGTTTAAGCAACAGCTACAAATTGCTAAGTCAAGTTAGGAACGGCAAGCAGCTCGAAACTTGCAGCGCGCACCTCAAGCAGAAAGCATGCATGAAATTAGGATACACAAGACGAGCGTGGACCAACAACTGTCACAGCTCGATGCGTAAAGCGCACTGTTTAAACAGAAAGAAAGACGCACGAAACGAGCGCACAAGTATACACAGCACAAGCGCGAACAACTGTCTCAATTCTTCCTGCGTCGTGTGTCAGCAGCGCGCTGCTTTCGTAAACGCGGCCGCGGCAGCGTGTGAAGTGACCTTCGTCCTCTCTCAAATCGCGAGTCTGATAAGAGCGCGAGCGAGAGAGACGACGCAACGTGGGGTGGCGCCTCGTGGACGCGACGACCTTCAGAGCTCGTCCAACGCAAGCTTGTCGCGTCATCTCGCCAGTGATAACGAAAAGCGCTAAAGTTTTTAAGCTCTGAGGACTGCCGATTGGTGTATGGCGTACATGAATGGCTTGCTGTTAGCGTTGTTGTCAATGTACCCTTCGCTATTTTCTTACTTGGTCATCATTTGCTTTGGCGTATATGTTATCGTACAGACACTGTGACGTAAGAGTTCCATCTGTTCACGAGAGTTTCGTGGGAGTTATCAAAGTGCGAGATCTGTATAAGACTACCGACTGCGTTGAAGCTGTGATATCTTTGTTTGATGCGTTAACACACATGAAACGTGTGTTATGTGTGATTGTCAGATTAACTTGACCTGTAGTCAAGAAGGCAATAAGGAAAAAAACGCTATGTGGCGTAGTGGTTAGCGCTAAGATTCGAGAGTTTGCAGGTCTGATTCCGTGCAACAAATTTTTCCTTCTGTTTTTTTGTTATTTGGAATCTCGTGGTATATTTTTTTCAACGTCACTTCTATGACGAAAGTACGTCAGTGAAGTCATGCGTGGCCCCAGCATGAAACATTTTTGTGTTAAAATATTTAGAAAATCATGATGATATTCATAAGTGGTCGAAAATTCAGCGAAGACGAGGCGCGAGCGAAAATTGGAGGATCCTTAAGCTTTGCCATTTAGAGTTCAACGCGACAGCGATATCCTGTTTCTAGTGCGTACAACTTCGTGCGTACGTTTATTGTTTGACGTTACTAGAGAAGTTTAAGCTGTGAATTACTACAATGTTATCGATAAAGTCGAAAGTGGCTTGTGTCAGTGAAGATTTCTCATGTGGCTGCAGTCTGTGTAATGAGCGGCATGCTTGAAACCACGAGCAATTATGCGCGTGAAATGTTCTCGAACTTGCTATGCACCCACTACGTCGTGTTAAGGGAACGCGCACAGTAACGTGCGTGCCTTTTGTAATAGGGTGCCGCCTTCAAACGACGTTTTCTTTATGATAATCGTATGTTCTGACGCCCCTATACCACTCCGCTTGTACCACTTAATATTAATGGGATATTGCAGCCTGCAGAGAGGAGGTGTGTGTCTGTAAAAAATGAACGTTATTTTCACTGTATAACGTTATTTTCACTGCATATCGAAGCAGGTGCACGGCTGTGTGATAGAACACCTGCTTACCACGCAAATGACCTGGGTTCCATCCTTATTCGGACCAAGATGTTTTTGTTACTTATCTTATTCGCATTTTTCTTGATTTTTCGGTCACGCACAAGATGATGTTTTTTTTTCGCTCACAATCAAGGCTGCTGACGCCAATGCTAAAATTTCTGCGAAACTAGCTCTTTAACCGTTTCGGTTAAAAACTGAAATTTGCCGCTGCTTCTAGAGGAAGCCTTGAATTTAGATTTCCGGTCTGTTTTAAAGTGTGCTAGTCGCATGTACTGCGCAGTTAAAATGAGCGCAACCGCTAAAAGGCTGAAGAATTCAAAGTTTGCTCAGTTCTCGTGGTCGCTAAACTTCTCATACTGATCGTACTCTAAAAAAAATATTAACCGTCAAAACAGCTGAGTATCAAGTGAACATCAAGTGGAAAATGAGGCGCATCGAGTATTTACGAAGGAAGCTTTATAACAGCTCTGGCCAATGAAATAGAAAACGAGATAGGCGTTTTTGTTGTCCAGAGAGCAGTGAAGAGACTCGACGCTTTCAATAAAGGTTGTAGAGTTTTAATATGAAGTTCAAGAGAACCTCTAGAAAGGTAGGCGAAAGAAAACGTGGTGCAAGCTGTCAGGGCAGGTTGATTGATCTAGTGAGGCCAACGCTGACTATAAAAGAATGCAGCAACTACGCACAACGGTGCTGCTACTCAAGAGCAGCGAGAGGCAAGGCCAACTTCACCGAAAACAAAGCGGTGATGTCCAGGAAAGGTTGCATCGCTTACTCCTCTTGAAACGGTGTGAATTTTTCGTCTACTCTTTTGAAATGGCCAGAAATTTATTCTAGCCTTGTATCGGTTTTCTTTTAGGCTGAAAGCAGTTGCTGCATTTAGTAACACCTTTGTTGGAAGACATCGCGACGACTTCGCGTGGCCCACTTACTCTCTTTTTGCGGAGATGCAGTATATATGATGAATAGAAAATCGAAATATAACACTAATGACAACCACGACACACATATTCTAGCATGACCTTGTTCGTGCCGATCAAAACACCAAATAAGTTGCAAGCAAACAAAGAAACAAACAAAAAATTCAAATATCTATATACTGCAACATTCTTCTTGTCTGGCTTTGTATTTTTTTTTCGTAGCGCCCGAAGTGTTTCAATATCTTATGCAACGAGATACTAGGAAAATGTAATGCCTTGTATTAGCGTCGCACTTACTGCCACTTAGTGATGAGCATTCATTTGCGCTCTTAAGAATAGCGTGAAACATAGCAAAACCTCAGGCATGCTGTTTTCACAAAAGCCCGTGAAGGTAAACTTCAACAAAACGTGAAAGTACAAACGCGCAAATTGACGCATTTTACATATGCATGTGTTATTAGGTTTAGGTTTGTTTTTAGTGTCATGAACGACGAATGACATTCATATATATATATATATATATATATATATATATATATATATATATATATATATATATATATAATGAGATCTAACACACAGTAAGGCATTACTGTGTGTTTGATCTCATTAATATTGTGTCAAAACACGTAAAAACGAGCCCTTCGGTATACACCTCTTTCCCTTATATATATCTATGTGTGTGTGTGTGTGTGTGTGTGGGTGTGTGTGTGTGTGTGTGTGTGTGTGTGTGTGTGTGTTTACACTTAAAAGATCTGGTAACTCTCAGGCAAATAATAAAAATAAATACAAACATTTCACTAAGACAGTGGACGCCTTTCTTCTGAGTAGTTCGGATTGTTGCGGCACCTGGCGCAGCATATCTTCAGCAGTGCAACGGCGCGTTGCTGGAGCTGATCTCAGAGGCAATGTTCTTTCAACGTTGCTTCTGAGATTCACCTCGATCGAGCAAAAAAAAAACATAAAAGAATACCTCAGAACACAGGAACGCAAACGTGCGAGTGCACCTACTAGACACCTAAGTTATTAAGTATTAAAATTGCCTCCTGTTTTGTTTTCTTTGGCGTTTTGGCGTAATTAAACCGATAGAAGGAAGCAAGCTTTAAAGCGCACCGAAGCATTCACTGTAGTTTCCTGCTGTGTACTTCCCCGCTCTGAAACAGCTTCACTTTTTATCAAGGTTCCCAAACAAGCGACGCAACTCCGGGACCACTTAGTTTTCAGAGACCGCGCCCAAACTGCCTCCGCCCTGGCACTCGTGCTCAGATTGATGTCGGCAATTGCTGGGACCCCAGTCGCTTCTCCTCTTTTCTGTACACACCGAAACCGGTCCGGATTTTCTTCCAAGATTAGTTTTTTTTGTTATTCGCCACCATTCGTCTTGTGCGTCGAAGCAACGAAAGATCGAGTGTGATCTCGTAAATGTTTAAGGTTCGAGCAGCAGCGTATTTGGTTTGATTTCAGTGCTGCTACAAAGTTTCGCAGTCACTTTTTAAACTAGTATTGGTCCCGTTATTTTTGCTGGCTTCTTTAAAGATATTTGTAGTGTCAAGTGTCGATTGTCAGCTGCTATTCGCATACGCTTGTGGCATACGAAGTATTTGATTGCAAGTTTCAAATGTCGGTGTATATACCGCTGACTTCTAATTGTAGAAATAAATGAAATAAACAATTGAATCGGTAAAGTCAACAGATCAGTAACGTGGGTTGCGACCGGTTATCTGTATAGGAATGAGTGCAGGTGCAGCACTGTTGCGGAATTCTCGGCTTTTCATTCATGTTCGGTTGTCAACAAAGACAAAAAGCTGGCTCCGCCCACAATCACCATTGTAACTCCCACAAAAGAATCGCATTGTTTAGGAGAATTTTATTTCCGGATGTATCTTACATAGCTTATGTGCACACAGAAAAATGAACAATGATGATCAATGCGTATGTACGATGTAAACTGTTATATACAGCGAAAAGAACTTACTGCGTATGCAGTGATGTATAATGCAAAAATTGTACGACAAAGACAGGACATTCATGACCACCGAGATGACTAAACTTAAATAAACAGTAAGGATATATGAACAAACAAGTGGGGGGGGGGTCATTCACAGTGTAGGGTGATGTTTTTGCATTCACCTGTGAGGACAGTTTGCTCTCGTGCTCAATAAAAATATTGCACAAAAAAGACATGTTTCTAAAGAAAAAAACATACACACTGTAATGTCACATAGGTACAAGCTCTAGCCCATCTCCTCAATAGGGGAGGAAAGGCATGGACACCCTATTGTTTTTTTACAATAATGAATCGCGTAGATCAGCGTCGGAGGAAGGTCTCCTCTCCCAGCATGACTAGTTCTTCATTGAGATGCATAAGCATTACGTTTCTTAACCGATGTAGCAGAGGAAGCATGGCTCTCTGAAAGCGTCCCCTCAGGCGGGCCAGTCCTCTTCGCTTCCATAAAACGAAGGCTCCGATAACCATTAAGAATCGACAAAGTTATCCCCGTGGCGGGACTTCCACTAAATACTTGTTTGGAACATACTGGCAATAAGAGGGGGGGGGGGGGTTAGAAAAAGTGGGTAACGATTTAGAGTACAGAGTACTCTACTATAGGAGAGCTTAAAGCTGTCCCGCTATGCGCATGTGTTTAATTGTTCTTGTGATGCTGATCATTGGCACTGCTTCATTATAACATACTTCATCACAGAGACACGCGTTTGTGCCGCTTGTTTTAGGCCTAAAACTGGAACGTCCTCATTATTATCGTAAGAGCTTTTGACATCAACGCTCGAACAATCCTAATGGTTTTGGTAGCAACGGCGAACCTTTATCTTCTGATATGCGCACTGTACAAATTAACTAAAAAATGACCGCAGTTCCCGAGTGAGAACACTGGTTAGCATGCGGAGCATATATGTTGAACTGCGATAAATATGGTTTGTAATTTGCGACATGCGTGTGTGTTATGAATGAACACGAGTGAACACGAGGGAACACGCACGCACGTATGCTGCGAAAGACAATGTTTATTGATGAGACGCTTTGGGTATTTTGAGCAAGATGGCTTTATGGTCTGTAAAGTGAAGGGTGAGTGGGTCTAGTTGCAGCGGTCAAAGGTCGAAATTTGCAAAGTCGTGGTCGATGCATGCCCCGCGAACCGTGGTCGGATGATGTTTGCCGTCGTGCGTTGTTCGTTTCAGCGAGTGCCACGACTCCATGTCGTCGACCACCCAATCGTCCTTGATGACGTCGACATTGAAGTCGCCAACTATCACGAAGGGTCGTCGTTGCGGTCGTTGTTTCAGGTGTTCTTCCATGCCTTTGTCGACGTACTTCTCCATGGCGGCATACATTTTCACCAGCGACATCGGACGTGGAGCGACCGCACAAACCAACCGACAAAGGGCGGCACGCCCTGACACTCGCTTATTTATAGCGAGCGCCCGCCCCGGCCGGCGCATGCGCGCGTTAGCATACAGCTGGCGCACGTAAAACTAAAGGTCGCGCGGCGTGCGGAGGGGAGAAGCGGGCGCAGCGCGCGCTGTGTTGAGAGGAGGAAGGGAGGCTGCGGACGGCGACGGCGCATGACTAGCCCCTTGTATAACATGCTCCGCATGTAAAAATTACTTACGCTCTGATCGCAAACCAGTTAACACGACTTCCTTTGATTGGCGAAAGGCGGACGCTCCGCGGCCCTGCGTGAGGATCTTAACATTTCGTTTCTTAGGAGACATTTTTAAGAATCAAATCGTGCAAGGCGGAGCCTAGCCTAGATGACGTAGCACCATGTTTTTGTCTCTCAGTTGCGGCGCAGTGCTCCCCCTTCTCTTTGTTTATTGTTTTTTTGCCCCCACCTCTCTTTTTTGCTCTGGTGGCGCAAGCACCTTTCGTTCGCGGCATGTGCCGCAACGAAAAAAAAAGAAATGATGCCTACTTCATTGAGGTGAAGCTCCACCCTGCACGGATTTGTTGTGAAAACAGTCTCACCCAAACTATAGACACTGCCTGATCGTCCCGAGTAGGCCATCTTGTTGTCGAAACTGAAAACCGTTAAACAAACGAAAATCTAAGCACGAACGATGTTGGTGTAACACTGCGGCGCGGATGTAGAGCTCGGGTATGAAAAAAGATTAGAAAACTACCTCGGAAATCTGTATAGCAGAGAAGAATGAAAACCGGGAGATTAAATTGCCTTCGAAATTATCGGCAATCACTTCTAAAACGTGAATCGAGCAAATGGGCTTGGTGAGGGGGGGGGGGGACAATATCATCGACGCGCGGTTTTGAAAGGATAGAGCTTTATTGAAGGGGACACGTTACAGATTAGAAAAGTAAGGTCGTGATTGAGACCACCTTGGTCCTTGTATTCGCTGCTGTGAATTAGATAAGTATTTTTTTCTTTTTTTTCTGTAGGCTAGTTAAAACAAAACTCATTGCCGGCTAGTGACCTGATTGCTTTCATCGTTCAAGTCGCAGGAAAAGATACAACTGTACCTAATGCATGGCGTTTCGCAGTTTCGTTTTGTGAGAGGGGAAAAAAGTGATGGTGGCGTAGTCGAGTATTCAACCAGTTTTCTTTCTTTTTGAGAAGCAACCTGAAAGAGTGAAGAGAGAGAGAGAGAGATAAAGACGCAAAGAAAGGCAGGGAGGTTAACCAGACGCACATCCGGTTTGCTACCCTGCACTGGGGAGGGGATAAAGGGGAGAAAAGAGGTTGCAAAAAGATGAGAAGGTACACACAATCACGAGCACACTCGGGGAGCACACACAGTTTACAGGCGGTCGCTCAGGTTTGTTGACTTAAGGTAAAGTAGCAGTGCTTTAGTTGCTTTCTGCGCAACTGAGGCAGATGCCCAAGGTCCTAGTATTTTCTGCACACAAAATGGTCCGGGGTCAAGTCGATTCAAAACCATCCGTAGCTGGCATCGCTGTGTGTCGTAGCAAGCGCAGCTGCACAGGATGTGTTCGATGGTCTCTTCATCTCCGCAGTAGTCACATGTAGGAGTGTCTGCCATACCAATGCGAAAGGAGTACGCCTTTGTGAATGCAACACCCAACCAAAGGCGGCATAACAGTGTCGCATCGGAGCGGGAAAGGTGTGATGGTAGCTTTAACTTGAGCGAAGGATCCAGTTCATAAAATTGACACCTTTGGAAGCTGGTTGACGACCAGAACGTGCGTGTGAGATCTCGAGCCAGCAGGTAAAGCTGTCTTGCTGCATCATTCCTTGATAGAGGAATCGGGACTACACGGGTTTCTTCATGGGCTGAGCGGGCTGCATTATCGGCTAATTGATTTCCGGTAATACCGATATGTCCAGGCAGCCAAAGAGTGAAATGCGCAATAAAAGTGATATTGGTTGTCTAAATACGTCAAGGCACCTCTTTTTCGTCTTTTTTAGACGAAAAACGAACACAGATATACGCAGATACGTAAACAAACACAAACAAATACATAAAACAAACACAGATATACGCTTTCTTTGAGCCGGCTAATAAAATTATGAAATTGAGACTCAAGTAATAACTGAGAAGCAAAAAATAATAACAATAAGCATGGTCATAAAGCGCATGGACGATCACAAGCATATAATGTCTCTATAGACGAATTCCGCCGGACTTACGTCACGAAAATGCGGTGGCGCTGTCTTAGTAGGCCAAAGACGCTCTGCCAACCGAAGTTTCTGCTAAGTTTTCAATGTTGCATGTGGTGTTCTCAGTCAAGCAACGACGAAAAAAAAATTGCCCGCAGCTTTCCTCGGGGGAACACTGAGGAGGATGCGGAGCATATAATTGGTTAACGGGGTGTTAAAGTGCGACTTACTTGGGTCGATGGCTAAATTGGTTAACGTGGTTGTAGGAGGGGGTGTTAAATGAGTGAACACGTACACACGTATGCGAAAGGGTGGCGCTGGTCGAAGGGACGTCGATCATTGTGTTTGTGGATTCGTTGGAATTCATTTCACCGCGACCTTGGACGTCGACGCGCCGTACAAACCAACCGACGAGCGGCAACTGAGCGAGCGAGCGCCGACCTTGAGTATATATACAGCGCGACGGCGCATGCACTGTCAGCTGTTGAATGTTCTCGAAGCGCGACGGCGCATGCGCGTCCACTGGAGAATCAGGAGAATTGTAGAATGTTCTCGAAGGGGAGAAGCGCGCGCGGCACAGATGGTGGGTGACGGTGCATGCGCGCGTCAGCTGTCGAACGCGGTGTGTAGAGGAGGAAGGGTGCACAGATGGTGGAAGAAGGAGGAGGAAGCTTGCGGACGGCGCCGCACTACAAGCCTCGAGTATTAGATGCTCCGCATCTAAAACGGTGTTCTGACGAGCTGCGTCGCGGTTGGATCTGAGTCGCGTCTCACAACTTAGTTTTGTTTGTTGGCGCACATCGCAGCGCTCAGCACTTATGGCGGAAGTTACGTGCGGACGTCGCTATAACTTTACCCATAATGTCGACATATGCCTACCTGTGTTTACAAACATGGAATGGATCTATAGGCACAGTCTAAATTATATGATGCGCTTACAATGTGGGTAGAGTCCTTACAAGTGTTATTGCTTATGAAATGAGAGACAGGATAACCACAAAATCGGCCACTTAACAACGAAGCACGATTTAATCAAGGTGTCTCTGACTAAAGAAAACTTTGAAGACCTCAAGCAGCTGTTCTTTTTATCAGAGTATGAATTCTAAAGTGGCAGCAAGAACACGTTCAGCTGAGACGGAACTCGGTAACTTGCTTCAGAAAACTAACAGGAAGCAACAAGATGAAGAAATGACAAAATCAGTTGCCTCGTTCCATTACACCGTGCGGTACTCGCAAAACACCTGACAACGTTCAAACAGCCTCAAGTTGTCTGCTTATCGTGAACTACATACACGTTTTGAAATTCCAATAGCGAAAATTTCATTGTTTGTCGAAATAAGGATTGCGTAAGTCTCGCAATATGTCATCGTTGCAAGAAGACTGCAGGTCGTGTAAAGGTCAACCCAAATGTCCGTCTCCCCCCCTCTTTCTCTGCCGCACCGTTACGCAATCTCCATCGCGCCCTTTCGATGCACTGCTGCTTAGTCGAGCACCAAGGCAACACTGAAGTTAGCGTCCGCCTCGGTGAAACAGTGTGTGTTGCACGGCTGCTGACGAGACGGTAGCAGGTATTTATTTTACATGTTCACAGCTATATATAACAAACACGTTTCAATGAAAACGAGATTTCAACTGTACACACATTCTACTCGTGCCTATTGCCCGGTCGTTTGTATGTAGTAAGGTCCGCTCAATTTACCTAAAAATCATTGATGGAGAGCTTACACAATTTTAACCCGCGCGTGATTTGGTGGCTGGTTACATCATTTCTCTTGTAAGTGTTCGCTTAGATAATAAAATATTTCATCCATGGAAAGAAGGTTTGCACCTACTCTGGCGACATCTCGCAGCAAGATCATCCGGAATGTTCACATTGTGGTAGTGTTCCCACGCTGTTTCGTTCACTGTTATCCATCTATTCTGTAAGACAGGGCGTCCAAACACGGACACAAGAAGAAGTCAAGATACCACTTAGGACTACTTTGTTGGGGGGGGGGGCGAAGCTCCTTAGGGTGTGGGTCTGTCAATCCTCTAATGATGTATGTAGCCACCGGTGGCGCATACCCGAAAGAGTGGTCCTTAAAATGTACGCTGAATGGCGGCACTTGTATACGATGATGGCTGTACTTGGAGTGTTCACTAGATAGACGGACGGACGAATGGACGTGCGAACGCACGGATGGACGGACAGAGGGACGGACGCACGAACAGACGCAAGGACGGACGGATGGACATACTGAAGAACGGACGTATGGACGGGCGCATGGAGGAACGCACGGAATGATGGATGCACCGGTGGCCACACGGATGGATGGACACATGAACGGACGCATGGACGGATGCATGGACGGACGGAAGCAAGAACGAATGGGCGGAAGAAAACACGGACGGACTGACGAATGCTTCGCCCCACCAATCATCATTCACTCCGTGGATATGCTGTGATTTTTTCGCTTCAGCGTTTGTACGCCCTGTTTCTTGGGATGAATACTTGCCAACTAGGTGAACTCTCTGCTATTCTAAACCCTCGTGTTCAAAACGTAAAGTGACGTATGCGCTTAGTCGGGTTCACAGTTCAACACTTAACCGAATTCCCATCCACATGTACTGACTGGAGCGCTGTCTGTTAAGCGGAGGTACACAGAAAAGCACTCGCAGAAGACGCTGTAAGCGCGGCGCCGGCCAACCGCGTCAGGCTCTGTCGCCGCATCAGCGTATCGTGCGCGTGTTCTGCCAACGATGTTCACATCTAATAAACGTCAAAGAAAAAAAGTCACGGTGCAATTTTAAAGTATATGTTTGTAGGGCTTGTCAAGGAATGATAAAGATAAGAAGTTCTCGAATTTCATTATTTCATCTAGCCCCGACAATAACGCCAAAAGGCGAAACACGCAAACCTTTGAAGTGCCTACTCTTGACACTACAAATACATTTGGAACACGTCACTCTATCCCCCCGATAACTAAATTTGACAAACAAAATAAAAATATGGCACGAAACTTGTTCCACCGTGCCATTTCCAACAGACTGAGTAGGTAACTACAGTCCTTAGATTCTTTTTTTTTTAATGCAGTGCACTTTCAGGGGCCTGGCTGTGTGCTTCGCTTGCATGCTGTTGTTACCTGGCGTACCGCGCTCAAAACCACGTACAAAAAAGGGGAAAGGGTAGGCAGGCGAGACGGAAAAAAGAAGACAAGTAGAAATAAAGAGCGAGAAAAAATCACAGAAAAACTGGAAAAGATGAAAAGAAAGAAAGAAAGAAAGAAAAAAGAAAAGGAGAAAAAAAGAGAAATTTGAAGAGAAACAAAGATTGCCGCCCAGCTGAACTCTTCCTTAAGCCTTCCTTAAGCCTTCGCTTATTGGGAAACTGCCATAATTTGTTTCTTTACTTATAGTGCACCGATAGCAAGTAGAGGTGTTTGCGTAATTATCACGACACATACGTTTTAGCTTGCGAACGATGCTGATGCCCAAAATTTAAAGATCCACCTAAAAAAAGAAATGAAAATAAGTTATATATAATCAGAGAAGCGGCGAGTAATATTTTATTGTAATAGAAGTAATGCGCATTTAGTGCACTGTCTTACTTTCAATGTGAAATGCGTAAGAGCACGAATATCACGGGAACGCTTTTGAATATTGCTGTACAGCGCTTTTTTACGCCGCTTGAGGCGCACATATTTTCTTCAGAATGTATCACGATCGCGGAAAAACTGTAATTTTCAGACGATGCAGTGTAGCGTCCTCGAGATATTTAACAAAATTTCACCTGGTGTTTGTGACCGCATGTTTACTAGCGAGCATTGACTTGTACGTGCTATTTGCATAAACTTGATCATAGTCTGGTGTGGGACTCCGTTTGGTTTCGTAATGGGCGCAGTTTTCATCTTAGAGTATGCATTTTTCAACCAATAATACTTGAGTGAGTTCTTGTGAGCAAGTTTTATTTTTACTAAAATGTCCGCTATTCTTTAAAAACCTTGTTTTGCAACTTCAAGAATCTGAACGTATGGTCTTCGGTTAGACAACTGATTTACTTATTAAAGCTAAAGATAAAGTTGCCAATGACGGTTTTGGGACGTTAAACCCTACATATCTATCTATCTAGAGTTGCTAATTGAGGTAATAATATTTACTAATAAAAGTTAACGATAGACAAGTTATTTACAATGTTTTAATTCTGCTAAAGTGTGCGCTGCTGGATACTTCGAGGTGGGGCCAGTCAAGCTGCATATATGTAGCTTTTTCCCACCTTTCCGACCATACCTCATGTGCAGTTTCTCGTGCTTTGTTTAAAAAAAAAATGAACCAGCTAGAACTTCAAGTGGCTGTGCTTGTGTTAATAGATGGGCACAGATCAAACGAATGTCATGCAATCAGACATAGTGAAAGCTCCTTTCTTGTCCACGTTAAGAACGGTGCATTTACGAACTCTGAAAAAAAAAAAAGCCAATGCCCCCAGCACTCGGTTTCCAATTGGTCTTTCGGATGCTCGTAACAAAACGCTGCGCATGCGCACTTGCTACGAATCGATGGAGCTCGTCACCATAACCCCCCCTCCCCCACACGATTCGCATTGGGGAAAAAGAATAATAACAAAAAAAATTTGGAAGCTGTATTTGGGGAACCGTTCTTATCTCAGGACTCACATCCGTACTAACGTTTCGATAAAGCCCAGACGATGACGCAATCCTACTTTAGGATAATATTGTTTGTGTCATGCCCATCCTAAGGTATAGGTAGGAACGCTTTCTGCCGCACTTCTTTTTTTTTTCATCTCTCCTTGTTTTGATTGCGTTCGTTCCTTATCGTACGCTCGGCTGACAGCAAGCCTCATTATTCCGTTATTGAAGAATATGCTTATCCGAATAAAGGCGTCCCACGGGGAGACGAAGCCGATGTTTTAGTAAGGAAAAAAAAGCCCTAGCCGGTTGGCCAGTGCGGTTCGGGTCGGTGCGCCCGACCGGGAGCGAATGATCTACGATGGCTCGTACAGTTTGCGTGATGCAATCTCTCGAGGCGAGACGGGATTCGTGGTCCGGCGTCAGACGCCCGCTTCCAAATTCGCCGGTCTGTCAGGGCGCAGCGAAACGTGCCGCACAGAGTGAAGGTCACAGGTTACCGACCTTTCCTTCGACTCGAGTTTTTTTTTCTCTTTCGTAATCAAACTAGATTAAACAAATTGTACGGTGCAGAAGAGTGTAAACAAGTGAAGTCCTAAAAAATCTACTGAAAAAAAAGGAGTTGGGGAGGGGGGGGGGGTCAAATGTATCGTTTACTGAGAACATTTTCTTCGATAGAAATTCCTTTAATTTTTTTTTGTACCTCTGTTCCTACTCCACGCAGCACGCTTTCCGCACCTAACGTATTTTTCAATGACCCCTCGATCGGAGGCATGGCAAGCTTTCTGCAGCCCACCTGATTTTGCACTGCCTTCGTGATCGGCCCATTTTTGACCAAACGATGATGTGATAGCGGCATCTACGGATGTAACAATGTGTGACGTCACAGTGATGACGTCGTGTGTTGACGTCACGAAGTGATGACGATTTTTGACGTCTTTGACAGGCGATTGTCGCGTTTGACTAAGCATGGAAGGCGTCCGCCTTAACGAATTACTGAATGCGAGTCTTTCACAAGAAAATATTCTCCACCAGTGCACATTCTTTTCCATTCTGAGCTGTCCACATTACTCGTTCCAAGTTCTCAACATTTTTGTATTTTTTGCTATCTTTGTACCTTTTTCTTCTACTGGCTGGATGACCTGCAGAGAAAAGTGCGAGACGAAACGTGTATGGCTTGCTAACCGCCGGCATTGAATGCTGCTACGCCAATTGGGCTTTTTGTTGCGCAGTTGAGCAAGGCAGTCAAGCACGCTCTACAGGAGCAAGAGCGAAAGTATTATTGCGCACGGCATCGTATATGGCTGTTGTACTCAGCGTGGGTTCCAGAGAACACTCAGTGAAGAACCGTATACCACCGATAACGTTTATTTCTATCCGAAACAAAACACACCCATCTTGGTAGTAAGTGCAGCAACTATTACACAGAACACAGAACACAAGCGCTTTATTTCAACTAAACGTTTATTGCAAGCGTCAGATTTTATAAAGGGGGTGAAAGAGAAAAATAATAAAAGGCAGACCAACAAAAAGCACACGTGCCAGTCCCGTACATTACTTATCCGTTATTATCTATCACCCCATCCAAAAAACAAAGTTTTTTCCGTGTGAGCGAGATATAGCGTGCACTAACACACTCAAAATCATCACATGTCATTTCCACAGCTTCTACTAGAAAACGAGTTAATAAATCTCTGTCCCGATATAAGACGCAGGCGTTATCGAAATACGGCACACTACCGCACCCCTTACAGTGGATCGCCAAGTGATCATCGGAGTGCGGTTGTGTGCCGTATTTCGATAACACCTGCGTCTTATATCGGGACAGAGATTTATTAACCCGTTTGATAGTAGACGCTGTGAAGATGACACGTGATGACTTTGAGTGTGTTGGTGCACCCTCTATCTCGCTCACGCGGGAAGAACTTTTTTTTGATGGGGTGATAGATAATAACGGATAAGCAAAGTACGGGACTGGTACGTGTGCTTTTTGTTGGTCTGCCTTTTATTATTATTTTTCTCTTTCACCCCCTTTATAAACTCTGACGTTTGCACTAAACGTTTAGTTGAAGTTAAGCGCTTGTGTTGTGTGTTCTGTGTAATAGTTGCTGCGCTTCCTACCAAGATGGATTCATACCAACTGGCCCGACACAATTTTTTATTGAAAATACACTTCGTTTGAACAAGCAAAACAGAACAGCCTTGCGCCATCGCGATGCACTCAGTGTTTCGCGGCACACTGAAGACACTAATTGATTAAGGAGTTATTTTGGTGATTATACTAACTTTCTCGTAGTCACCCGTTCTACTATTGTACTATCGCCGGTGCTTATTAAAAGGAACTCGTCCACTTCTTTTTACGTATGCGATTATTTTATACGTGTACGCACAAGGCTTAAGTGAAGCTAGTTTTCAGTTTCACATTTGCAGGGACGTGGCGCGCGTACTCGCTGACTACTTACACTTGCGCATGCGCAAAGGTTGAGAAAGACACAAAAATGTCTTGCACGGGTGACTATAAGCTTTGACTTCTGAACGTTCACGTTGCCCGTCCTAAGGTGGGGACAGCTTCTTCAGGAGGTTAGCTCAACGACTACCTCTGCTGCTGGTTTTCGACTATCTCGATTGCAACAACGCCAACAGCTGCCAGCAGGTGTCGTTGCGAAACATGCAACTTTCAAGCGAGTGACAGGTGTCTTTGTCGCGCTTTCAAGTGGCTGCTTCAGTTTGCGCTCACAAGTTTTTACATTCTCTGCCACGCAGCAGTCAACCCGTCGCTGCGCATCCATAACGTCAAGTGTATTTGAGCATCTCCTTTTTGTACAAGAGAATATAAAAACAGAGTTTGCGTAGCTTACAAAAATCGAAGAAAGCAAGAATAATGAGGTGACGCGGCGTAAGCCTACAGAAAAGACAAGCCGCGCCTTCAAAAGAGTGCTCGTGGCATGCTTGAAACGAAGTCTCGTTTTCGGCCGTGCTACCATCGCTCGCTCGCTGTTCGCCTAATAGGAGGTTCCTTCGTTGACGTCATGACGTTCCTCGACATTCTTTATGAGTTTCCTGGTGCGTTTTCTTTCCTTTAGTTGCACTCCTTTACGTGTAGCGCTCCCAAGGTGTCTTACTCTCATTGCAGTGTCTCTTTCTTTATTATAGTTTTTTTTTCATTCAACTCTCTTTTTCGTTTCGCATGTCAAAAGGCAAGCGACGACTAAGGGCATATGTTCCTGACAAAAGTC
This sequence comes from Rhipicephalus annulatus, assembly GCA_013436015.1. Taxonomy (NCBI): domain Eukaryota; kingdom Metazoa; phylum Arthropoda; class Arachnida; order Ixodida; family Ixodidae; genus Rhipicephalus; species Rhipicephalus annulatus. Next base: position 485,813 of record WOVY01004003.1, read on the forward strand.
TCCGCCCCCGTCTACGCTTCAGACAACGATGAACATTCTTCTTTCTAGCTCACCGTTTTTATACTTGTGTTTCGTTAAGTTTCAGCTGCGATATAACAAAGACAAGATAGTTACTCATTTTAACTGCATGTATCCTGTATCCGCCTAACCAATAGATACATATTTTTTAAAATTCTCGCAACATATCTGCTCATAAAAATCGAAACATGGGTACATAATGCTCTGTGATCTCTAAACGAAGGACGTATACACATAATGAACCCACACATTGTTATGTATTATGTATCAGACCCTAAGCAGCAAGAAGTAAAACCAAATATATCGTTATATGTCACTGTTTTGTGTTTGCCTTTTTTGTTTTACGTACTTTTGGCAACGAGGTATTCTAGATGTTCGGAATTTGTTTAATTGGGTCAGCCTTTTTTTTTTTCACGTGTGCGTGGTGAAGTTCTACAATACGAGAGAAAGACACGTTTACTTGTTTAGTCGCTAAGTGCGCTTAGTCAGCGCACTTTACTAATGTTCTCACGTCTAGCTTTGAACAAGCCAGACTGCTTCGTTTCCAAAACGAGCATATCGGTGTGTTTCTGTAAAGTTGCTCAATCGTTGCGTCTTGGCCTCTTTCGCTTCTTTCTCTGCATTTTTTTAGTCTAACTAGAATTGTTAAATCGAAAGAAAATTGCAGTTTCAGAAAAGTTGACAGTGCAATCACGCATGACACACGTGAAGTACACTTTATTATACGGAGCTCTAGTATAATATCTGGAGTTTCGTGTTCCGATATCACGATACGATTGCGAGGCACGCTGTTGCGGGAGATTCGGGACTAATTTTTACACGCTGGTGTTCTTTACTGTGCGAATCAAAGTGCACCAATGCTATTTTTTCACCACCCTCCCCGCACTCTTTCGAAATGCGGTTATGGCCTGGAATCCAACCCGGGACGTAAAGCGTAGCAGTGCGAACCCTCAGCCAACTAAGACATCATGGTCGGTGGTGTAGAAACATGAGCAAAATGAAATCGACACTTGAAGAATTATCGATTTTAAAAATAAAGAAGAGTACAATTCTCGTCCTTACTATCGTATATTTGCTCGCGCATTACTAGTACTGGTTAGATTATGGCTAAGTGCTGAGTTGGTTTAGGTAATGTTTCCTAACTTCAGGCTAACTATTAGCCAATGTTATCAGTTTGCATGTATTCGATCTGATTACATATTGCCACGTTCCATTTCCCAAGTTTTGTTATCGTCCCAAAACACTACACAATTCTCAGCGCAAACCACGCCAGCAGTTTTCGAGAAGCTTCCGGACCGTAGAAGATCATTTCGATAAAATCACGCCTACTCTGCGAACTGTACCGATTATTCTGGAACCTACGCCACCGCCAGCGATAACGCTAGAACATTCGACGGCAAGAGTATGAATGCCGACGCGCTTCGCCGCTTGTCAGTAGTTGATCGACGGCCGACGCTCCGTTCACTGCTATCTGTGCAAGACTGCTACTGTAATCGGACTTTTCTTTTACCGGGCATAGGTTCGCCCAAATAAACAGTTAAATCCCAACATTAAGTATCCTGTCTTCTGCCACGTCACGACCCCCATGACAATATTAACTAATGACGATACACGTGTGTTACTATGCCTTCGGCGCTATCATTTCTATAGGCTGCACCCACTACGATGTTACCTTTCAAAAAAACTCTTTGCCTACCTTTTTCTTTTCTTTTTCCTCTTTCACCTGTCTTGTGGAGCAGAGAGAAGAAACCCTTCTTCACGCTTTCACGATGCGAAACGACATCATCTCAACGCGAACAAGACGCACTTGTTCCTACTCTAAACGCTTTCGGAAAAAGAAAAAAAAGGAAAAAAGAAACGTGGTCGGGTTTCTGTTTCCAACGGCTGGTAAAAACAATACCGGCAGCGTAGTTTATCGGGTACTCGAATTCCTCCCGCCGTACTTCGTATCTGTACAGGTGTACTGTTGCTGTTTTTCGCCGCCGTGACGGTCGTTTTCGTTTTCCTGCGTTCGTTTATTTTTGTTTCGGCTCTGTTTGTAGGTTTAGTAGGTTTACTGTTTCAGCTAGTGTTTTTTTTTTTTCTTATTCATCTTCTCTCACGCAGGCGCATTTCCAGACTTTGTATGTTTGCACACTTCTATCCACTCAGCCACAGTACCATGTCTGGGCCATAGAGAATGTCAAATTCTCTCATGGTTGTTCTTCTCATGTGGTTCATGAGTGCTTGATTTCTTTTTCTATCTATCTATCTATCTATCTATCTATCTATCTATCTATCTATCTATCTATCTATCTATCTATCTGTCTATCTATCTATCTATCTATCTATCTATCTATCTATCTATCTATCTATCTATCTATCTATCTATCTATCTATCTATCTATCTATCTATCTATCTATCTATCTATCTATCTATCTATCTATCTATCTATCTATCTATCTATCTATCTATCTATCTATCTATCTATCTATCTATCTTTTTCCATTTTCTCCTTTCTTTCTTTCGTTCGTTCGTTCTTTGTTTAGAAAACTCTGCTCGTTGCTATTTTCTTGTCTCGATAAACAGTGCGAACCGTGGCTCCGCTAACATTGCCAAGGTTAGCGTATGGCCTGTTTCGTTTTCTTCCTTGATACATTCACCAAACGCTCGCAATTCACATTTCCCAAAGAAACAAAAACAGGTGCAAAGAACACAAAAAAAGAGAAAGTGAGACGTGAGAGACTGCATTGAGAGAAAACACTGGCTAGCCATATTTTGTTTTGTTTTCCCAAGAACGCAAACTGTAGTTCATAGGTGTAGCAACACAAACAAGTAACAGTAAAAGTGGGAAAACACAGGGCAGTGAAAGGATATAGTGGGGAGAAAAAAAAAGCAAGAACATGTGCCTGACGATGGATAAGCTGGGTTCCGGAATTCGCAGCCAGATCTCCGAATTCCCGCAAGATCTCCATTTGTCTCGAACGCAAGCGCTGAAATAAGGCGTGCGCAAGGTTTTCGCCAGATGTGCTGCCTGTCGTTGGAAGCTGGGACAAAAGCGGCTTTGTGGATTGACTTGTCTCGTCTTCATGCGCGTCCGCCTGCTTGTTTGGCGTTCCATGTGCGCTAGGTGCGCAAGCCTGCCTGCGGCGCTTTTGTGTGGTCTCGCAGTTCTTCGACTCAGCTTTTTTTAAATGTTTTTTTTTTTTGCCACCCGCTAACCTCGATGACTACAAAGTCTTTTCGTAGAGCGTTATGGCTTCTACTGTCGCGTAAGTGCCTCGTACATTTTCAAATAGTTACTTGAGTGAACTTTAGTTTGGCGTTTTATTCAACTGCCAGGCATGGTAAATGGGTAGTACACGACTTTTATTAATGTTTGTGATTGTAGGCTCCCGAAAGACTGAGGAAACGGCTAGCTTTTAAAGACAACCATCGTGGCGGTATGTCTACGGTTCGCTTGCGTACAGGAGGGACGTTGAATGTGGTTGGTGGAGCTTGCATTACCGAACATTGTCCTTCAGTTAGAAATATCAAAATATGTTTTCTTGTAGTAAGAACGCCGGAAGGTTAAGGTTAAGATTAAGGAGGCGGAACATGGGAGAGGCCTTTGTTCTGCAGTGGACGTAGTCAGGATGATGATGATGATGATGATGGTGTTGTTGCTGTTGTAAGTAGCCGGCGGAATTTGCAGGCAATTGCCCTGCCCGCTTTCCTCTTTGCTAATTGTAGCTAATGTCCTTTGTTTGTTTTTAACTAAGCACGAGCAGGCTTTTAAAATAAAAATCGTGCATAGAGTGACGTAAGCCTGCATAAGACGACGGCCTTTGTGCTCTAAACGTAAAAGTATTTATTTTATTTTTTACTGAAAAACAAAACAAGGCAGAACACCGTAGACATCTTTGTACTCTCACGATTGTGTGAGCGAGTGTGACTGAGAGTGTAAAGTATACTCATGATTGCCAGAAGAAAGTACATAACGGCGCTTTGCTTCTGCACAGGACAGAAAGTACACGACCCTAGAGCTGACTAGCGTTTGTGTCGTGTACTTTCTAAGGCATGCTGGAATTCCAAAGTCTCCTTAACAAAGCCTTATTAACCAAGGTCAAAAAAGGTTGACTACTCTTCACTCGGGACGGAATAAAGCGGAGAAAAATATGGAGAAAGTGCTAAGAAATCTACTAGTAATTCACACCGACAGCGCTGTAGCAGTTCTCTGTCACAGGTTGATGCAATCAGTTCTACTCTCCGCCCCGCCTAATTGTTATACATGTTTGCGTGCAATCGAACTGGTGTTTTTTTTTTCTCACTTCGTTACGTCATTCCAACCAATGACGTAACGATAATCTAATTACAGTAATCGAAATCTTGTTTTATCCTCTTCCGACGCGCGAATACCGAGTAAGGTAAGGTGCTTGGTCGAATTAAACTAATTTAGCCTCGATTGTGGACGCCACACTTTCGAAAGGCAGTGTTGACAAAGAAGGAACGATTGCGTAAGGGCAGCCAAACTAGAAGAAGAAAAATAAGAATATATGAGCTGGGTCTTGAAAGAGGAACCAAAGACAAAATGCGGGGCAGTCCGAGCAAACAGTGGGTAAACGTAAAAGACCACACACGAGGCTCGGTGTCTCTCGGGTGGCAACTGTCGCTACCGTCACGCTCTGCGTCGGTGCACCGCCGGTTCGGCAGCGCTAGAAGACAATGTCGCTTGCTTGCTCAGCACCGCATTAGCAGACTGTCGCAGTTCGCATTGCACGGAGCGCGCAGTTTTCTCGTTCGACGACGAGCGTGTGAGTGCTCCTTCTCAATACAACCGAGAACCGAAGCACCTGTTGTGCGTCTCTGGCGAATGCGTCTGCTTCGTCGTTTTAAATATTGCGTTTATCTGGTGTTATTTCTAAAGCGAAGCTTTCATAACTCGCAGGTTTGGGAGTCGTGCGCTGAAATTCTGAAAGCAATAAGTGGGGTGCAGTACGTAACAGACTGTAGAAGAGAAGGATAACTCAGGCGCACTGTCGGCACCAACTAGCCCGAATGGCTGTTTTGCTACAGTACGCGATGAGCGTACAGAAAGGCGACCGTCGAAGTGACGATGAAACATTTCTGTATGAAAGTGCGAATGCGCTTGGGAAGATCCTTGCTTCGGGACTCCTATGACAACCTCGGCGATAGCCCGGGCCTGCCGGAATGACCTCGGGGACGCCTTCGCAGAGGATGTCTTCCCACTGCTTTGATCTCCGCGTGGAGTGATGGGTTGGAGGAAGGGGAGGAAAAGAGGCAGCGGTGCGATCTGCGGGGACGTGAAAGGTTGGTAGACGGCTCCATATCCTGGACAGGTTTCGGTAGTGAGTTCGCCGGTTACAGGACTCTTTGTAAGCGCCGTTTTCCAATAGCTGATGTTGTCTCGATCCTGGGCTCGTCGGTGATCATTCGTTTCTATAATTAGGCAATTTGATCTCTTACCGAGATGTATTATCATTTTCACGCTGCCCCAATTCTTTCCTGTCTGGGTATTAATGCCTGACCGTGTCGTATTTGTCTGTACCATCTGGTTTGGCTCACGGCACCAAGGAAGCAAACAGAAAGGGGTATATTAAT